>JAKSZP010017330.1:0-124374 GCA_022478985.1 Massospora cicadina
CTAGAAGTGGCACTTGAGGCAGCAAATTAGGATGAACCTGTGAAAAGGGTAAGAATTAAGAAGCTGCCAGATGATCAACCTAAGTGACCTCCAATCTCATCTGACTTGGGTATTCAACTCACCATTTTTTCCCTATCAAAGTTATGATACAAAGGCATTATACCACCCATAATGTATCGTCTGACCAAGAGCCTCCCTTCCAGATGTCACACTTCATTAATGTTATTATACTTCTCCTTTTGAGGTTTATATTGTTATAGTGACAAATAAAACACCTAAATTATAATATAATAAAGTTAAGTCGTTATTTCTATATCTCATTTTGGTACTTGACCAAGTTAAGTCCATTTTGCCATACTTATCATAGGTTGGATACTCAAGCTGATAGACATAGACGGTGACTTGCCACCCTTTAAAAACATACTTGTCATGTGACTTAGTTTGCCTCAAGTATTGACTGTCAGCCTTCTTGGTCCTAGCACCATCAAGATAAAAAATTGGAAGCCCTACAACGTGGAAAAGTCTATTTTTGCCTATGCTCATGTTCCCCTTGACTGAGTAAAAGAACCGTACAGAGCACCTTAGATGAATCTCAAGCTCTTGTGGTTGCCAATTGTAAGCAAAGGCTGCTGAGACTAAAATGATTGAAAGGTGGTGCGACCATATATGAAACAGCCTTAAGCCACACAACTGTACAAAGAGGTCAATAGCAGTGCCTTAGACAATGTTAACATCATGATTCCCTTAACCACAATTAAGGAGAGATTACCCAATGTATCTGAAAAATTCTCAAACTTTTGATTCAGCTAATGTGTAAGGAGAGTGTCTATAACTCTCCTGTTCCCAGTGGTAGTGCACGGTGCACAAGGACAACTACAGGGAACTAACCGTTAGTTCAAAAGTTACTAGAGCCCAGCAGAGGGTGCTGAAGAAATAATAACCTAAGAAGAGAAGTGCGATCCATATAAAAAATAATCTACCAAAAGCGACGCGGTGCACAGAGGGAGAAGGGGTAAACGTCCCAGGTTGGAGGGAACCTGGGTGAACCAACGGTGCATTAAGTGATAATTTAATTGTGTTTAAAATGAAGAGGTTAACATAGAGCAAGACCTTCTTAAAGAGGTCCACACATTGGATCGCCCAAGATAACATTTAATAAAGTTGGGAAAATGGGAAAGTTTATTGAGAGTTTGACCAACAAGGAATGTTGGTCACAGAAATCAAATTTAAACTTCGTTGGAATAATTAAGGGTCTGCCAAAGTGGTTTCAAGCACCGATTTACCAATAGGCAAACACTACCATCCCAATTGGTAGAATATACCAAAACTGACTTCACTTGAGTAATTGATTGAAGTTGTATCTGACCCGAACGTGTAATTTCATAAATGAAACAGGTTTCAAACCCCCGTTCCTCAATCAATTGAATTGAGCTGTCGCCATTAAATGAATAAACTGTTCATTTTAACGCCTGGGCTGATGCAAGGGGCTGGGCGTTCTGCACCTCACTAGTACCAACCTGGGCATATTTGGCTTGTACCCAGCGATGGTCTAATGTGTACTTAGGTCAGGGAGGGCCTGAAGCTTCACCTTCTGGGCCTCCTGTCGCCCAGCCTTATCCTTAAGGTTGGTTCCCACTATCATGTCATTTAACCATGACATTACCCTCTCCTCCCAACGGGACTCAACCCCCCTTCAGGGGCTTGCACTAGGGAAAAGTTCTTGTGGGCCAGGGCCAACTTCATTGTGGCAACAGTTGGTATGGGTTGAGATCCAGTTGCCTGAAGGAAACGCTTATGGAAAGCATCAATCAGATCTTGGGCATGCACACAGTCACGTGCTGGAACCCAACTGTTCTCTTCAGCGTCAAAACCCTTCCAAGATACCAGGTACTCAAGTCTTCTTTTAACACGGCAGGAGGCTACTATTTCATCCACTTCCCACTCTGGCGCCCCATCCACGAGATAGGCCTCAGGAGTCTCTGGTGGGGTCCATCAAACAACGTCAATTTGCTCTTATGAAAGAAAGAGAAGATCCAAAACGAAGAAGGAAGATCTAACTGGTATGAGGCATGACCCACCTTTCTAACAACGCGGTAAGGGCCAATCCTCTTTAGTCCCAGCTTCTTGCATGGCTGCTTGATAGGGATGTTATAAGCATCAAGCATCACGAGATCCCCTTCCTTGTACCCTGGACCCACTCGGCACTTACCATCAGCATTCTCTTTATAACTTGCATTGCCGCCTCCAAACCTGTGGAAACCCCCTGATGGACCTTCTTGATAGTATTGGCAAAGTCCACCACCGCTTCAACTTTAGATCCACAGCTGGGCTCCATGTTAAAGACAGGGTTAAAACCATGGTTGGCGAAAAAAGGAGAACAACTAATCAAAGAATGCAAAGTGTTTCTTATAGCTAAATTGGGCCATGTGAAGGTGAGAAAACCAATCTGAATGATCTGCGGCGGTGTAACACCGCAGAAACTGTTCCAAGCACTGGTTCACTCGTTCAGTCTGCCCATCTGAATATGGTGATAGGCAGTTGAACGGCAGTGGCGAATCTGAAGAGTTTTACACAACTCTTCCCAAAAGATGGAGGTAAACTGGGGTCTCCAGTCACTAATAATTTCTTGGGGAACCCCATGAAGCGCAAACACATATGTGACAAAGAGCCTTGCCATCTCAGCAGCGGATATTGTCATTCTGCAAGGAATAAAGTGGGATTTTTAAACCGGTCCACCACCATGATGGCATTATAACCATCAGAGACAAGTAATTCTACAATGAAATCCACCTATAGGGAAGTTCAGGGCCCTTCAGCCTTCTAAACTGGTACCAACAACCCCTCTAAAGGTTGACGAATTGGTTTCATCTGGTTGCAGATCAAGCACTCTTTACAATACCGTCCCAACTGAGCAGGCAAGCCCTTCCAATTGTAGGTGCATCGTATAAACTCCAAGGTCTTTGCTTTCCTAGGATGACCAATGGTGAGTCCATCATGATGGTCCCGGATAATTTTCAGGTGAAGTGGGCCAGCAGGAACCCATAGGCGCCCCTGAAACCAAACCATCTCATCCTTCACGTGTTAACCACTGGATTGATCCTCTTAATTAAAAGCGCTCTTAGCAAGTACCATAGTATATTTGGCTGATAGCGGCTGAGAAAGGAATACCTTTCTAAACATACTATATTCCTCCGCATTTTCCAGGGGTACAAGTGCTGGCCCATTGGCCAGGGAAGAGGGAAGTTGAGACACAATTTTATTTGGTGGAATCATCAACTGTGTGCTATGAACTTCTACTCCTTGGGATCAGGATCTAAAGCGGGGTTGCGGCTCAAAGCATCCGCCAAACCATTATCCTTGCCCTTGGTGAAATCATAAGAGAATAAAAATTGGACAAGGGTCTCATGCCAACGGGTCTGCCATGGGGTTAGGACATGAGGGGCGCGGTAGTACAGCAAGGCACGGTGATCTCTACATACCCAGAAAGGTGGGAGGAGCCATGCAAGTGGTGACTCCAATAAGTCAACGCCTCCACCACTTCTAATAACTCTTTATCATAAACAGCGTAGTTTAACTCATGCATAGACATTTTCCTAGAAAAATATCCCACATATGCTCTATCCCATCTTCGCCCACTTGTAACAAGGCAGCCACTATAGAGAATGTCGTGATTCTGATATGACTGGATGATAAGCCCTAAGTCAATATGATGGAATGAATGGAATCTGCCAAGTTGTTATGAGTACAATTAATTGAGCACCTCAAAATGAGGCGATATTGGGTTGTTGGGAAATCGCCTCAAATAAGGTGATCTCTAATTTACTGAATGAAGAATCAATGGAACCAATGAGATATGGCGAATCAGATTACTAAGCCATGGAAAGCATAGCAACCAAAGTTGCTACAATATAGACAAGACGAGATGATCAAGGAAAAAAAGTTCTTAGTAGTTTAGAGTGAGTGTAACAGCGAGAATCCGCTGTATTGAATATATTAAATAAAAGAGAGTTGAGGGAGTGAGTGCCCCATATTGATTTATTTTAAAAGTTTATTCTTTTGTGTCAAGGACAAAAATCATCATATCATTGGTCATAATTGCTCAGTGGTTCAAACCCTGTGCAAAATGTGTCAGCGTATCTCTCAAATACCGCCAATTTTATAGCAGTGGTGCTCACTACGGGGGACCATTGGTCAATCACAAAACCAACAACCTTCCTCAGTTGCTGACCATGTTCTATCAGGCTTTCTCTGGCAAGGAGTCTTTTCGAGCAACTACAACCATTGAATAAGCAGAACTCAAGCGTGCTTTGGACGCTGTGATCCAGTGGAAAAAGGAGTTTCTACAGGAGGTTCATGTTGATAAGCTGCCTCTGTTTGATTGCAATGGGAAAATCCATAGGTTTTTTAAGCGATTTAAGTTTGCAGTAGAAGGAGCTTCAGATTAGTGTAAAGCAAAATTATTAATATCCACTTTGGATGTCAAAAGCACTGACCACGTTGTTTGCTATCTTCCCACCAGTTCCGTTACCTACCAAAGAGAAAATACTGTGTTCTGGTTATTCGGAGGAACTATTAAAATGGCACAGCGGAAAGCTGAATTCTAAGCCATTGGGTTTCATCATAATGAGACCATCACTGCATTTGCTGATTGCTTTATGGTGGAAGCCCATGTGTTAATTGGGCCAGGAACTTTAACCAAATCAGATGTATGCATAGCGTTGACCTCCACTGTGAAACCATACCGTGAGCTTTTCAATACCATGGCTCCATATTTAGAAGTTGATATCCCTTTACTTAAGCTCATTCAAATCTTGCACCAGTTATCCGCTACTATCCTCCGCCCAACATAGAGCGGAACCATATCCTCTCCACAGCTGAACATTCTTATTTGAGAAAGTTACCTCTTCCAGCTCAGCGTCCATTTGGTAACCCCCAGCCTTATTATCACCACACGCCTCATCTCAAACGGAGTTGCCACCAGCAGTTCAACTATTGGGAAGGGTCTGTTTACACTGCCTGACCCCCGCCTAACTTTTGGGATGACCCTTTTCACAACAATCATGGACGCAGATCTTACAGGATCAATTGTTTCTTGTGTGGTCGCGCTGTGCACTTGTCCAGAAGTTGTTTTCATCATCAGGTTCATTCTCTACCGCAGGGACAGTACAATCAGGGAAAATTAAGAGCGGAGTAGAGATGGGACTTTCTACTTCCGCTATTATAACTCAAAACGTCCCACCTGAACCTATCTCAGTACACCCAGTGGAAGTTCCCCAATATGACGATGTATTTCTATATCAGCAGCCGGTTGGAGGGGTGAATGTGCTGACATGAGCGCAATTTATGGATGTGATGGAAACAGGCCTCCAGAAGCAACCAAATCCTTATGCCTGTCAAATGTTTAATCAACTTTTTACTGAGGAACCAGATTCATATGCTGATGCGCTTTCTTTAAAAGGGGTGAATGTGGCCCTCCCTGTGAAAGATATTGCTAAAGAATATCCTAAAGTTGGGGAGGGTATTATGAGCTTCCTGGGAAAAAGTGATGCGTTAAATGTCCATGTTATAAATAATCAAAATGCATCTTATTCTGAGTGTACTTACTGTGACCTTGTTGTAGCAAAAACCCGAGTTCATGCAATAATCAATACAGGTGCCCCAATCAACGTAGTGTCCACAAAGTTGGTGACAAGATTGGCATTAAAGCCTGACGTGGAACATCATATGGTATATGGTACTGCAGGCGCAGAAAGCATGGTATCTGAAGGAGTGTACAGCGCACTACCTTTACAATTTCGGGTCAATTGTCATTGTAGCCCCAGCCATAGTGCTACCAAACAATAACTATGACCTTTTAATCAGAACTGCTTTTATGCGCCACTTTGGGGCTGTTGTTGATATGACAGCTAAGACATTTGAAATTCTGGGGCAGAGGATCCCAATCTACTTTACCTCCAGCAGATTGCCAAAATATCTGGTACACATGAGTCACATTAACCTTGCATATGGTGATGGGGTGGTTTCAATTCGCTATCATCATTTAAGTGCAAGACACGGGCCCTTACCCATCAGATCTATAAATATCAAGGGCTACCACTTAGAGCTGCAGGCCCTATATCTATTCCCTCTGGACACCAAGTAATCATAAACACTGAGTTAGAGGTGGAATTGCCTGCTGGGCTTTATGAGGAGGTCATTGGGCCTTATCAGCAATCACGGCTTGAGCACCACATGGCCTCAGGCATTATACTTATAAGACATGGGGAAATCAAGGTTTTAAGCAAATTTTTGAGAATAAACCAATGAAAATTCGCTGGCACCAATTAGTGGCATACTTACATTTCATCCCAGTTGAGAAGGTCCTCAGTATTCATGAGTTTGATTCATTGGATGAATTTCGCCTGCCCATTGAAACACAGCCCGGCGTAATGGCAGTTGTACTGCACAAAAATTTAATGGGGCTAACGGAAGAACAAAGAGATCAAGTGGAATCCTTATTTCAAAAATACAAAGAGATCTTTGCTGTTGATGATCCAGATTTAAGGTGCACTCGGGGGGTTGTTCATTGGCTGGATACTTAGATCATCCCCTCATTAGGTCGCAGCCAATCCGCAGATCAAGGGCAGATGAAGAAGTCATCAATGCAGAGATTGACCAGCTGTTAGTGCAGGGAATTATTAAACCATATAATATTCCGCGGGCTTCACCTGTCTTAATTGTTAAGAAGAAGAATGGTACTAACCATGTATTAATCAACTACTGGAAGCTTAATAGTATCACCAAGAAGGACTCATACCCTCTTCCGCAGATTGATGATGCGCTGAATTGGTTAGGGGGAGCTCGCTATTTCTTGGCAATGGATTTGATATCTGGTTATTGGCAAATTGAGTTGCCCCCCAAAGGAACAAAAAAAATGCACCGTAATCACATCTAAAGGGCTTTTCTAACCAACTCATATGCTGCAAGGGCTATAGAAATGCCAAGTTACGTTTCAATGGGCAATGGACACCATATTGGGGATCTGAGGCTGTGATGTGTACTTGTGTACCTCAACAATATTAACGTCTTCTCTCGCACATTCATCAAGCACCTTACCAATCTGGAAGAGGTATTTTGCCGACTAGTTGGGGCCAATATCAAGATCAAGCCTAGGAAATGTCACTTCTTCAAATATCAGTTAGAATAACTCGGTTTGTGGTGGATGCGACAGGACTGAGACCCCAACAAGCCAAGGTGGAAGCTATTCAAATGATGACTAAGCCAGCTAGCAAGTTGGACATTCAGGTGTTTTGGGGATGATGGGTTATTATCGCCGCTTCATACCCAATTTCAGTTGCATTGGAGTCTGCTGTTTGAGCTGTTAAAGAAGGATGCCATGTTTGAATGGACGGAACGGTGCCAATGCGCCTTTGATACACTTTGAATGGCATTAATTAGTGCGCCTGCGTTACAATACCCAAATTTCAAAAAGGAATTTATTGTACATATGGATGCATCTCTTTCCGCTGTGGGGGCAGTTTCTTGTCACAAAAAGATGATGAAGGGGAGGAGCACCCAGTGGTGTACTTCAGCTGAAGCCTGAATAGCTATGAACGTAACTATACTATGACTGAGCGAGAGTGCTTAGCAGTGATCTATGCGTATAAACAATTTAGAGTCTACCTGCATGAGGTAAAGTTCAAAGTCATAACAGACCACGCATCATTACGCTGGTTGCAGAACCTCAAAAGAACCTGAAGGCCGTTTGGCTCAATGGGCTCTTAAGCTGCAGGCTTATGATTTCAAAATCCTTTATTGGCCAGGAGCAAAGCATAAGAAAGCTGAATGTTTATCTCGACTGCCAACTGTTGCTTTGATGGCAGACCTCAGCTATGTGATGAATGGCAAGATGCTTAGCGGAAAGTATGATGATGAACCACATCAAGTGATCAAAGCATTAAAAGAGATGCAAACGATTACTTTCCAACAGAATGGGGAACTGTACAAGTGGATCAGCGATTCTACGGTGAGTTTTCCATGACCCTCATCCTGGCTGGGAATTATTAAGAGCACCCACAAGGCAGTCAGACATGGTGGGGTGCGCAAGACAATGGAGTTGTTGCGTCCTTGGTACTATTGGGAAAGTATGAACTTCAATGTGCTTGAAACCATTTCTTGTTGCCATCGGTGCCAAGTGGAGAAACCATTCCGCTGTAAGACTTCGTATCAGGTAGTGAAACCCCATTTTGCTTGGCATACTGTTTCCCTGGATGTCGTTGGCCCTTTGCCAACAGGAGTTAACTAGTGTAAGTACATTCTTGTGGCTATTGACCACTTGATCCGGTGGGTCAAAGCAAGGGCAATACAAGGTCTGGGGGCAGTTACAGTGGCCAAGTTTGTGATGGAGTGCATTATTCAGCGAAATGGATTCCTCAGTTTTTTTCACTTCTAATGGAACCAGATTTCACCTCGCACATCCTCCCAAAACTGAATGAGTTTATGGTATCCGCAGGGTTCTAATGACCCCATACCACTCCGAATATAATGGAATGGTCAAACAAGTGAATGGGACTCTGGTGAATATCCTGTGAAAATTAGTAATGGATCAAGCATCTGATTGGACCTCCCTTCTTTCTACTGCTGTGTTTGCATATAATATCAGTTACCATTCCACCACAGGGAAGAGTCCCTTCCAACTACTATATGGCCAACACCTGGCTCATCCAGTGTTACTTTATTCATGTGTGGAAGACACCGGTGGAGTGGAACTCCACCACTATTTGACTAACATTGCAAACATTCTGATCAAATTGCAAACTGAAGCATATATTTTTTTCAGCTTAGCCAAGAAGATCAGGAATCAGACCACTGATCAGGTATGTCGAAGCAGGTTAGCACAGTTCAAGGAAGGCGACATGGTTCTCTTCCACGACTAGCATGGGTTTGGGTGGAAACACAAGCTGGCCAGTATATGGATTAGTTTATTCAAAGTCATTGAGAAAACTGGGGTCGACACATATACTATCAAGGACCCCGCTAGTGGTCAGATCATCAACTGAGTGCATGTGAAGTTCCTCTGGGCGTATAAGCAATAGGAGCCTTATTGTCCAGAAAGGAGGGGGTAATGTCATGATTCAAATATGACTGGATGATAAGCCCTAAGTTGATATGATGGAACGAATGGAATCTGCCAAATTGTTATGATTATGATTAATTGAGCGCCTCAAAATGAGGCAATATCGGGTTGTTGGGAAATCACCTCAAATTAGGCGATTGTGAAATTAATGAATGAAGAATTGATGGAACCAATGAGATATGGCGAATCAGATTACTAAGTCATGTAAAGCGTAGCAACTGAAGTTGCTACAATATAGACAAGACGAGATGATCAAGAAAGTTAAGTTCTTAGTATTTTAGAGTGAGTGTAACAGCGAGAATCTGATGTATTGAATATATTAAATAAAAGAGAGTTGAGGGAGCGAGTGCTACATATTTATTTATTTTTAAAATTTATTCTGTTGTGTCAAGGGCAACGATCATCATATCGCTGGTCCTAATTTCTCAGTGAGTCGAACCCTGTGCAAAATCCATCAGCGTATCTCTCAAATACCAAAAATTTTATAACAGAGAAGTTGGAGGCATCAGTAGACACAATGAACTCTTTGCAAAAGATCGACTTGGCAAAGGACAGATGTGGACAACAGGGTGCACTTCACTGCTTGGAAAGAATCCTCCAAAATGGGGGACTACTGAAGCACCTTTGCACCGCTAGGCTTATATAAGGGTGCTGCCACCTCAGAAAGATTGGGCGTGAATTTCTTGAGGAACGTACATGTCCCCAAAAAGCTCCTCAATTCCTTGACTGAGGTGGGGGTGGACCACTCATGACTAACCTTCTCCTTGTCTAGAGTTATCATCTGTCCCTGGTCAAATATGACGTTGCCCAGAAGAGTGACCTGGGACTTTAAAATTCACAGATGCTAATCTTCAACGTAAGGCTTGCTGCCTTTAACCCCTCCACCTCTTGCCAAAGGTGTACCGCATGGACTCATAATCAGTGGAAAACACAAGGATATCATACATGTAGGCAACCGCGCATACCCCTAACAAGTCCCCTAACGCTACATCAACGCGGCGTTGAAAGATAGCAGGGGAATTCTTAAGCCCAAAGGGCATGACCTGAAATTGGAATTCCCCTTTTCTGGTACAGAATGCGGTTAACCACTATTGTCCCATTTTAATCCGAATCAGATTGAGCGCATTGAGGCACTCAGCTTATAAATACCTTAGACTTTTCCACATAGCGCGCAATCTGAGAATCCAAAGGGATAGGATGTAGATTTGGTACAGTGACGTTGTTAAGGTTCTCATAGTCTACGCATGGGCATAGAGTACCATCCGCCTTCTCAACAAAGAGAAGTGGGGAGCAAACAGTGGAGGTACGATGAAAAATCGAGCTTTTTGCTATCTGCTCTTTCACCCACACATCTAACGCCTCTTACTCTCATACAGTCAATGGGTAAATGGGGAAAGATATCCGCACCAGATTTAAAGTGAGCTTGAACTCATATTAATACTTGAGATGATCAGGTAATGCGTCAGCTGATGCAGAATCAAAGGATAATTCCAAACCCTCCAAACAAGAAGGTATGGGAAACTCCACAGTGGGCTTCCACATAGAGGCAAGACTAAGAGTGTGAAGGTGGGACCAGTGGGGCAATTCTCCCTAGGCGTTATCCTCTGACAAAGGAACAACTAATGTGTGACCATTTTTTAATGTAAGAGATAGGGTATTCTCTTTCAGTTTGGTTCTAACGTCAAACTTCCGCCACCACTCCACACCCAAAATTATAGGGTACAAGAGGTTTTTGATAGCTTAGAAGTGATCGGATAAGTGGTATTTGCCAACCTGATAGTCCACTGTCCCATTGATCTTAAGAGTGGTAATACCTTGGGACGCCCCTCCCCTAACCATAACACCTGGCAAGTAACTCAGCCCCAGGTAGTTGGCTAGGCTCTGGTCTATAAAGCTTTCAGTGGCGCTAATATCCACCAGAATAGTAGTGCTGAGTTTAAATAACGGGGAGGAAAGGATAACAGTCATTAAAAAATACCAAGAATGGTCTTTATTTATAGCAGAAAGCGCCAGAACATCACCAATAAACTCATCATCTGGAAGTAACATGTCACCCTGATATGTTTTAGAATCAAAGAATGTAGAGGGATATTTGGCCACTCTTACTACTGAGGCCACATATCCTACCATCTCTTCAGCAGGGGCATGAACATTTTCATATTGTAAATGCAGTTCCTTTTCAACTTCATGAGTGCCGCAAAACATGTAAGAGGTTAAAAGAGAATTTTATGAGGTGATTTGATACACAGGATTAGGTTTCTTATCTGAGCCATGAGAGAGCAAATATCGTTCAGAAGTATACATAGTTTTTCATTATAAACCGCATTTTTAGAAGCGAATGACCCTATTACCATAACAGCAATGGAATGCCCAACATTATTCAAACCCAACACCCCCAGGACCTATGCGCCAATTCCACCAGCATTGTCAGAACTCGCTGTCAAAGTAAACCCCGTTAAATTAAGTTGGATTTGTAAATTTTGGCGGAAAGTTGGGAAATCATGACTTTTGGACCCAGAAGCATCCGTATCCACCAGGCACAAGAACGAAAAGTGGGTACTTTCTAGTTGGAGGCAGCCAAAATAACGCTGAGAAGCTCTAACCTTTGGAAAAAAGAGGAAACAGCATTGCAGCTGATCACAGCTGAAGCTCACAGCTGGCGCCCACCGTTTACACTTTGGAAAAAGTCCCACATAGAAAAATTTTGTGCACATAAAATTAAGAGGTTAGTTGACTGATGTAAGGAGAGTGTCTATAACTCTCCTGTTTCCAGCGTTGTAGTGCACGGTGCACAAGGCCAACGCCAGGGAACTAGCCATTAGTTCAAAAATTACTAGATCCAGCAGAGGGTGCTGAATTAATAACAACTTAAGAAGAGAAGTGCAATCCATATAAGAAAAAACCCACCAAAAGCAACGCGGTGCACAGAGGGAGAAGGGGTAAAATATCCCAAGTTGGAGGGGACCTGGGCGAACCAACGGTGCACTAGGTGATAACTTAATTATATTTAAAATGAAGAGGTTGACATAGCGTGAGACCTCCTTGAAGAGGTCCACACACAGGATTGTCCAAGATAACATTTAATAAAAACGGAAAAATGGGAAAATTTATTGGGAAGTTGACCAACAAGGAATGTTGGACACAGAAATCAAATTTAAACTACGTTGGTGTAGTTCAGGGTCTTCCAAAGTGGTCCCAAGCACCAATTCACCAATAGGCAAACACTACCATCCCAATTGGTAGAATATACCAAAACTAACTTCACTTGAGTAATTGATTGAAGTTGTATCTGACCCAAACGTGTAATTTCATAAAATGAAACAGGTTTCAAACCCCCGTTCCTCAATCAATTGAATTGAGCTTTCGCCATTAAACAAATAAACTGTTCATTTTAACGCCTGGGCTGACGCAAGGGGCTGGGCGTTCTGCACCTTACTAGTACCAACCTGGGCATATTTGGCTTGTACCCAGCGATGGTCTAATGTGTGCTTAGGTCAGGGAGGGCCTGAAGCTTCAACTTCTGGGCCTCCTGTCGCCCAGTCTTATCCTTGGGATTGGTGCCCACTATCAAAGCATTTAACCATGACATAATGATGCCACCATTTTTTCAAGTGAACAATATTTCTTCTATTCTAATTGCACTTATTCCAATAACTGGGTAAATTGAGTAAGGGTCAAGCCATCATTGACAGTGGGGCTCAAACTAGTATTGCTTCTGCAAAGTTAGTGAAGAAGTTAAGGCTTACACCTTACGTGGATCATAATAAGGTTTTTGGGATGGCAAGCCTAAATACCGCTCCTTCTCAGGGTGCATATAGCGCCTTGCTTTAATATTTGGATCCCTTCTTGTCACTGAATAAGCCATAGTTTTATCTAAACAGTTTTGAAATATTGATTGGCACTAACTTCTTGTGACAGTATAAGATTTGTTATGATTTTAAAGCCACTACTCATTAAATTATTTCAAATGCTGCCGCTGTTCTACAACCAATAGGGGATCCACCCCCAAATAAAAAGAACGGATATATTATTTTGATATATACAGATAAGGTCATTCCAGTAAAGTATGGTCAGATTGGTAAACGGTTCTAGGCTGCCACCGGCTCAAATTGAAGAATTTCAAGGGATTACCTTGAGCACAACAGCTGAAAGCGATAAATTCCAAGGAGAATTGCATCATTTTAATTTTAATTTATTGTGGGGAAGGCCGACCATGGGACGGACACTTCCAAATATGACTCAGACGAGACAAAACTTAGTACCAGGGGAGGCACCCCAGAGAAGCGATGCTATCTCTTGTTGCCAGCGGGAACGCCACTTATGGGGAGGGGGAGGGAACGTGTGAAGGGGCCGTAGCCACTATTGAGCACGTGTGGAGGAAGCGGTCTAATATGATGAACCAGACTGGGAACCAGGAGGAGACCAGCTGTTGGCGACGCGGTGGGAGATATCCAAACATCCACGCTTGAAAGTGGTATACCAAATGAGACTGGAATCTGTGGACAGCTTCAGGGAGGGTGGAGATGGAGCCAGCGATGGCATCCAAGACAATCGTGTGGATAGTCCACATGGCGATTGCGACCACCGGAGCATGGAGGGAGGGTGGAAGAGGGGATACCATGGATATAGCAAACATATCTCTTGATAGACTGAAGGGATGCGTTTGATCCTGGCCCAGAAGACGTTGAACTTCGCGCCATATCATTTAGAGGTGGAGCACTTCTCCAGGCGGTGGAACAGCGTTCCATACTGGCCACACACGACACAGGATGAGTGTAAAGCGTTAGAGCGCTCAGCTGTACGATACACCCGCCTCAGGCAGCGCCACACATGGGAGCGGACTTGAGGCTGCAACAGAGGATGGTGTGCGTATTTCCAGATAGTCTTTTGGGTTTAAATGGAATAAGGGATGTCCATCATGTCCAGGTAGTCCACCCTGGATAGGACATGGGGTCTAATGGGGATCACGCCATCATGGATGGGTAGCCCCTGTACCTCTTGTGTGAACTGAGGAGAGGGGCGGCCTCTTTGGGTTGTATGTCCACTAATACGAATTCTCCACTCTGCACTTCGCATGGAGAGTAGGATTCGTTTGTAGTGAGTTTTTGTCCCGTGAGGACCTGTGGCCGATGTGTGTGATGCGAGGTATTTCATCAGAGAGTGGGGGTTTGATTGATTATTGAGGCCCAAGGCTCGGGAAAAGTTGGAGCGGGCCGCGCGGGACCATTGTTGGGATGGGAGTGTAGGAGCAGTGACGGCCGCGATCCAGGTGCCCAGGATCTTGGCGGCATGGGCTTTGAAGTCAAGCAGGCCCATGCCACCATGATGATGAGGGCCATACATGACCTCTAGCCGTACTGGTGGAGGGTGGCCTGTCCAAAGCCATCCTTGCAGCAAAGCATACAGGGATTTGAAGAAGCTTGGGGAGAAGGGGATGGCGTGGGCTCCAAACCAGACTTTGGATAGGAGCATAGAGTTGGCAAGAACAACCCTGCCAGTGAGGGTAGTAGGGTGGGCTCTGAGAGAGGCGATTCGCTTCATCACGTTGTCCAGTATACAGCCCTCCATTACTGCTGACGCGTATCCACCTGCCTCCAGCCACACGCCCAGATGCCGTACCAGTTCTATGGTAGGACGTGGCACAAAGGGGAGCACCAGTGTAGCGGTGTGTGTTGAGTTAGTAAAGCGTGGACGTGGGCAAGCAGATGGGCCGGGTAGGGAACTACTTGCTTGGGCCCAGCAGTTCTGAAACTGACCAAGGAGGATAATTTCGGTTTTGGAGGCGTTCAGTGCCGCGTTGCTTACCCTAGAATATTCCTGGATGAGGGCTTCAAGCGCACGTGCATATCTGTTATTAGACACCCCCACTACGCAATCATCTGCAAATGCCAACATCTTGACTGGGGTTTGGCCTGGCACATGGACCCCAGTGAGCTGGGCATTCACATTTTGCTAGTGGGTCAAGGCTGAAGTTGTATAAGAGTGGGCTGAGGGGGTCCCCTTGTTGCAGGCCCCTTTGAGGGCGGACTACGTCCATTAGGAAGCCTGGGCAACGCACTGCCATTGTTGCAGATTCCGTGAGCAGCATCACCCAGTTAATGAAGCGGGAGGGTAGGCGGAATTGATGGAGGCAGGCCCTAAGGTATTCCCAGTTTACTCTATCATAGGCCTTTTGTTGGTCCAAGAATACAAATGCCCCAGAGGCTGTGGACTGACACACATTAGCCACTGAGTGCACGATATCCCAAATAGACCTTCTGGGGATGAAACCAAATTGTTCTGGGGAGATGGTGGCAGATGCTACAGTCCCTAAACGGTTAGCCATGATTTTGGTTAAAATTTTGGTGTCTGTGTTTGTTAGAGAAATGGGGCGCCAGTTGGCTAAGTCAATCCTATCCCCTTTCTTGAAGAGTGTAGCAGTAAAGGCCTCATGTTCTCCTGGTAGGAGGCGCGTTTCCAACAGGCTTTGGTTGAGTGAGCCTAGCAGCAATGGGGATATATATTTAAAATATTTTTTGTAGAACTCATATGGAATGCCATCTCGGCCTGGGCATTTTCGGTTTGGCGCACCATGAATGGCTGTCCATAATTCGTTCAGAGTAATTAAGTTCATTATTTCTGGGTATTGGAAAATGGTGCAGATATGAGCTCAGTCGAGAAATTCCGCCATTTCATCCAGCTGAATTGGTTCAGCTCGGTATAACTCAGAGTAATATCTTTGCATTTTGATTGCCACTTCAGCTGGTGTGTCCACAATGGAATTATCCGATCTTTGCACCTGTGTGCAGGCCACGCTCTGGCATGGTGCAAATTTTTTTTTAAGAAGTATGCGGTGCACTTGTCACCTTTAGTGATGCATGTGGCCCTGTATTGGACACAAAACTGATGTTTGTGTTGTCTTTCGAGTGCGTTGAGGTGGGGAGGCTGCCTCCGCCCACTTCCAGCCCCATGCAGGGCTATATCCTGTGGCTGGAATGTTGGACTCCAAGTGGGCCAATTCCACCAGCATGCACGATATAACCGCTGATGTGGCTTGTGAGCGTCTGGAGGAGAGATGGCGATAGTGGCGGATGGTGTCTTCTTTGAAATTTGCCCATGTGGAAATGGGGTCCATACAAAATGGTGCAGCAAACGATTCTGCCAAAGTTGCCTCTTCCACCCACATGGAAAATCCTGGTGACGCGAGCTTAGGGGGGTGGATTTTGCACCAATGTGGGGCCTTTGCAACTGTGATGGGTAAGTGGTATGTTATTGAGACCAGTCAATGGTCGGAGAATTCCATTTTCGTTGTTTTGAAGTGGGAGATGTGGGGTTGGAATTTCGCCGGCGCTAGAATAAGGTCAATGCGGGTCATGATCCTTAATTGGCCATTATGGACGTGGGGACGCGTCATGTTTTTGAGCAGTGGGGCATGTCATGGCAGCACATCCCTTAACCCAAGGGTGGCTTTTAGAACGCGTAGTTCTACATGACCCTGTGGGGCGTGGGGTGAGGGTGGCCACCGGTCCATTGGTGAGGTTAGCCAACAGTTCATGTCGCCAACTAGGAAGGAATTGGGGGTAGCGGAAGGGATTTGACTGATGAGAAAAATTCCTGATGCTCATGTGCACCGTTTGGGGCATAAATGTTGACAATTGTGTGCACAACATCAGCCCATGAGAAGGTGACAATGAGCACTCAGCCATTTAGGAATGTTTCTGAAGATGTAAATTTAAAAATTGTTTTTCTGAATTACCACCCCACAGTGCTTCGACCAAAAGGATAGCGATGGTAGAGCATTGTTTTCCAAGCTTCCTTGAACCTCGTGGACAGTGGGACTCCTGGATGGCCAGGATATCCACGGGTAAATTGTTTTGTAAAAAACTCAGTTTCCTAGCCTGGGACGGGGAGGCCTTGAGTCCGGCGATATTCAGCATCCCTAGAGTGAAGGTTTCCCCCATTGCACCTTAGGTGTGAGGGGTGGGCCCCCGGGCCCACCAGCCTCTTCCAGGTCCCCATGGGCTTTCACAGCAGCGCGGGTATTAGCAGCAACGCTATTGGGGTTTTTGTTAATTTTTGCGAAAAGAGTCACGTTGGCTTTGGCCTTCACTTTTTGTTTTCCCGACGTTGGACGAATTTTTTGCGGTGCGGATAAGTTCGGTGCACCGTCAAGTGGGGCAAAAATTTTTTTTTCAGTTGGGATAGGTCCCAAGTCAGTTTTGACTGGGGCTTGGGTGCAACAATTGGGTGAGATCAATTCTCCTATCAGATCCTCAGATTGAGTGGCCCATTCAGCATGGGCCTCCCAATCTGATTGGGTGATGGATTCCCAAGTTGCTTCCGCCGCGAAGGTCTCCATGTCCTCCTGGCGTTGTGAGTGTGGGATGGTGGTGTTGGCCTTGGCCGTTTCCTTGACCACAGCCCTATGGGCCTGCTTGGCCTTCTTCCGCTCCTGCGGGGAGATGGGCTTTACCAATAGGTAGCAGCCTTGTGCTCCCCATGGGAAAGCCTCCTTGGTGCTTGCGGTTGGTTTGTAGTGCGCCTCTCTGCTGGCCATGGCCGCCGAGGGGTGCTCTTGGAATGTGATGCCCTCTTTGATGGGGCATGCATGCGCCTTATGGCCGAACGCATCACAGTGGGTGCAAATGGGGGCGCGCTGTCCACAGTTACCTGGAATGGGTGGGTGGTATGCCCTGCAATATCAATAAAGGTGGAGTGCAGGATCTGGGTTAGGTCCTTTTTGATCTCCTCATTTGGGGTCAGAACTGCGATGGCTTTGCCAGTGCACAGGTGTGGCATCAGCGTGAACTGTTGCATTTTGAAAGATTGTATTTCGCCATATATGGCAAGACCATCTTTCAGGTGTTGCTCCAAAAATGTCACATTTTACCATAGTAGGCAAAAAGTTAAACGTGAGGAAAATTTGGTTGTTTGTCCATCTGGTGCATTTTGTTTTGACGACCCATTGCCCTTTGGGGAGGTCGACCACTATGCACACTGCTGCAGCCTCATCTGCTGCGATTTTGCTTTTGAAACCTAGGTCCAGCCAACTGCGCAACATGGAGTGAGGTGCAATGTACACCGCGGTCAGGAAAATTTTGTGTACATCTTCACAAAATTTTTCCCATGGGGCTGTTTTTTGGATGTCCAGATACACATGGACTCCGAATTCCATCGACGAAAGTGGCTGGGAATGTGGCTTGTTGATGTACTGGTTGCGTCATGCTTGCCACGCGAGTATCTCCGGGGAAATTGTGACCGCCGGTTTTTTTAGATTTTTTTTCTATTCTGCCAGATTCTCCGGGGCGTTTTTGAACGTTAGAGGCCGCGGGCCTTCCGCCTGCTCCTCTTGCCTTGCTTGCCCAACTGCTCCCAGACATGGGCGCAGACTAATCCCCTCAATGAGTTTATAAACTAGATTTAGTTCTGAATTGAATAGGTTGCAAAAGTGTTTGCAATGAGAAAGAAAAGTTTTGAGAATTGCATCATCAGAACTGGTCTTTTGTTGAAAATTCCTGACTATCTGTATGGCGAAATCCACACCCCTAAAAACAGTTGAACTGAACCTCATGTAGCACCTGGGTTTTTAATTTCTGATCATGAAAAATCCAGGTACTAATCACCAATTTTGTAGTTAAACCAATATGGATAGAAAAGAATCAAATGTGGTCTTTGCCCATTTAGTTCTTACTACAGAATTACAATCTTTTCATGCCTTTGGCTAATTTTGATGAATATGATTGACAAATGACCCAAATCCCAGGCAATCCTTACTGACTTTGATCTGGATAGATTTATGTGGATCTGATGGGATTTTTGCCCCTCTTTCATACTTCCTAGATTACCTGTTGAATTGATAGGGATAAGTCCCTCTGGCAAATAAAATTAGATATCAGCTGACCCCAATTTCAGGTTAATAATGTTCAGTTGTTTTGGGTAGTTTGCCAGGTTCAGATCCATCGTGGATTAATTTGTGTGAATGCTTAAGATCTCATTAGGCATAGTTGCCAACAAAATGGGGCATCTGGTAATTGATCATTGATTAACTATCAGGTGTCACAATTGGGATTGGTCAAGTTTCATTACCAACCAATTGGTAATTAAAGTAGCAGTTGCAAGGGAAGTAATGTCGCTGCAACTAGTGAATCAATCTGTTGGTTTATAACCTGCCATACTGAGTAAAGAGTCTCATTACCTAAGCAGGTCACTAAATAAATATGGTTGCCTTGCTGTAACTGAGCAGGAAACGTTAGGGACACGTTTTCTGGCTCTTTCCATTTCAGGTCTCAAGAATGTCTAATGGAGGAATCCTAACCCAATGGAGAAGACCATCACCAATGAGACATCATAGGGTAATTCAATGGAAATGGCTGCCATTTCATGGCTGAGGCACCAACCAAGGAGTTGGGCTACAAATTTCCTATATAAATTCTCTAACAATTCATATCAATAAAAAAAGATTCATCCTACTAAAAGAAAAGGTTCTTACATTTGGAACATAAGTTCTATTTATCTTCAGTAAATTATTGTTATGTTATACAATAATTGTGGATTCTTTTGTCATATAAAGATTAAGGATTGAAAATCCTTAGAAGAGAGGCTGAACTTAGATGAGAACCTCCACAGACTCAGCGTGACAAGAAGAAAGGCCAGAAACCTCTGAATATGAGATTGGATCAAGTTAGATGGAATAGAGAAGAAGTCCTATAGTTGACATCAACAGTATATGGTGGATTATCAATGGTCTAGCTTTGGACCATATCAGGTTTAGCTATTTAACTACGGATAATAGTCGTCATACTATTATTAATCACTTATCAAACACTATTTGGAAATGAAAATCATTCACTTACCAAACATGTGCAGTTAACTTTTTTGGGAGCTATCAATCGGTGAAGAAGTCATAATTTTGACATTTGGTACTCACCAGAGCGGCCAATAGTCCCAATTTTAACAACTGGTGCTCACTATAGGGGGTAGCTGAGTAATATACGCCAGTATAAGATGTCATACAAGGACGAGTTAAAATAACTTTAGATGGAATTGGAAACCGTCAACAAGAACACCTTGAATTTTGCTGATCATAGAGAATTTGATGCTTAGGAGAAAGTCACTAAGATTAAGGAAAGAGTGGAAGATGTTTCCAATTTTGGCAATGAGTTACTAGGGAAAGTAACGTCATTGAAGAAGAAAGAATCTGATATAGTTGAGAAGTTTTATTCTTGAAGATGGAACTAAAAGCAGATTGTGTTTTATTTCATTCACTCAGATCAGACATAGAGCGTCTAGTGAAGCAAGTTGAAGAACTGAAGGCTCAGAGATGCAAATGTGAACCCTATGTTGCAACCAACGCCAAAGAAAGGACCCCAAGAACTCCAGTTGACAACTTGACTATTCTTAGAAGTATTCTGACTGCATTTGCTGCCACTTTGGAGATGATCCCTGAGATCACTCATCAAGTCAGTCAGGTAGCCAAGCTGAGAGTGGCAGCTAGAGAAACTTCATAGAAATTCAGTGCTACGCCAAAATTACCCAAGTTTCAATGGGATATTGATCATGTGTTTTTTTCATATTATTTGACATGACTTTGCTCGGGTATGGTTATTGACAGAAAGCTTTGAAAGCGATGGACTGTTTGGATACAGACTGTCAAAGCTTGGTATTACCTCATCTAGAGGGGGACAGCTGGTCTTAATCGGAGGCCAAGGCTGCTATAATGAAGGAGTTTGGAAGTCCAACGCATATGTCAAAACATAAAAAAGAATTTATGGGAATTCAATTTCAGAAGGATGAGACCTTAGCAAATTTTGATAACTAATTCTACCAAGAATCACAGATTTTAGTTGGGACATAAAATTTTTACAATTTTGATGTGCAAATCGCGCTACAAGTGGCCCTTTGGCTTATCACAATTTACATCAAATGATGTTTTCTGAATTAGCAACCAAAATTACTACCTTGCAAATGGTGGATCATTTGAAGATACTAGGAGCCACGTTCAAGGCTACTAATCGAAGCTTCAATCTGAGTCCAGTTCAAAATTCAAATTTGACAAAAGTGACTGAAAGTGCTAAGGAGTCAAACAATTGAACCATGCTGGGAAACAAGCCTGAAGATTTCAATTGAACAGATAAGAGTAACAAATGCTATCACCAGTGTGGAGGGAAGGGTTACTTTGCTGCTCAATGCTTTAGAAAGAAGCCAAAGGAGCAAATAAACGTGGTACAGGAAAAGGAGGCCAAACCCACAATAGTCAGTAAAAGGGCCCGCAGCTTAAATGGGGAACAGTCTAGGGCTGCATTTGAAAACTGTTCTTCACAATATCTTAAATGAAGAAATTGACATTAGTGATCTGTTCATCAATGATGACGCACAGGACCAGCTTTACTAAGTGGTCAACTTAGACGTCAATGCGGTAACCAGAGCTTGAGCAAAGGGGTTGACCCCAAAATAATCAAGGAGGTTGCTCGCCCATATGCGTGACAACTAGCAGACAAGATTCGATCTGCTGAGAATCTGGAAGAGTTGGCTGAGGTCAAATTGGACGAGGCAAATCTAACTATCTATATAAGTGTGATTAAGGAATCATTTTCTGATCTGTCAGTGCAAATAATTCACACCCTCGGTTCAGTGAATAACGCCACTATAGACTCAGTAAACATCATTTTGCAATACTCTGAGTATACATATATTGATATACTGATCAATAAAGTATGGGTGCAGGCGATAAGTGACAGTGGGGCATTTATCAATATTGTCTCAACCAAGCTGGTGAAGAATATTAGAATCTCGCCTGATTTGGAACTTAAGAAGGAATATGGAACATCCAGGCGAATACAACCATCTTCTGTATAGCATATAATTCTTTATCACTCCAATTTAAATCTTTAATGGCATCCCCCCAGCAATAGTTTTTTACAACCAAAACTTAAATATTCTAATCAGGACTGAGATCTAAGAAAGTATGCAGTTAAATGTAGCCTCAAAGATAATACATTGACCATATTGGGTCAGACGCTACCTCTAGTTTATCAGAGATATGGGAAAACTCCGATGATGAGGAGCAACAATTTCATTATTATGATCTACAATGATGGTATTATCCAAATTTGCTACCAATTGGTTGTACAAAAGCAAAGAGAAATGCCAACGGAAATCCTGGAAAGTAAGGGGAATTCTGCTATGAATCAAGAATTCTAGGACCATACTTCCAAGATCACAGATCATAGTCAATATGGTATTGATGTTAAAGATACCTGAGCTGTTGTATGGAGAGGTCATTAGCCCCTGGAAGAAGTCCAGAGTAGAGCCATGGGTGGCTTCTGGAATAGTTATGCTGAGCCATGGAGAAATTTGAGTTCTTCTAGCAAATTTGAGTGGAAAATAGATGAGGATTGAGATGAATAAGATCATCACATTTGTCCATCTGATCCTGAAGGCAGAATTGAGTAAATTTCATGTTATTGGGACCCTCAATGAGATGGGATTACCAGCAGGGGTGGCCAAGGGTATCAATCTATTGGTTGATTGAGAGCAACTCGCTGATCTGACGGAAAGACAGCAGCAGGTGGTGCTCAAACTATTCAAAAAGCATCAGAAAATCTTTGATCAGGACAATCACGATTTGGGATGTGCGAGTAATGTCAACCATAAAGTTAACACTGGGGAAAATTTGCAATAAGAATGAGACCAATCCGACGGTCAAAGGCCACTGAGGTGGTAGTGGAAGAGGAGACCAGCAATTTAGTGAAGCACGGGCTTCTAGTTCCATCATCAAGTCCCTGGACGAGCCCTATCCTGATTGTGAAGAAGAAGGAAAACTCTAATTGGGTAGCTATTAATTATCAGAAGCTGAACAAATTAAAAAAGAAGGATTCATATTCACTACCACGAATCAATGATGCTCTAGATCAGTTTGGAGAAGCAAAGTATTTCTCTGCAATGTATCTAATATTGGGATTTTGTCAAATTGATCTGCCAATGGAAGACCAGGAGAAATAGGCAATCATCACTGCGCAGGGGTTATATCAGCTATCTAGGATGCCACAAAGTCTTTGCAATGCGCCTTCAACGTTCCAGAGGTCTATGGACGCCATATTGAATGACTTTAAGTTGTCATGCGTCCTGGTGTACTTTGGACGATATAAATGTGTTCAGTAGGACCTTTACTGACCATTTACACCACTTGGATGAAGACTTCAAGAGACTGTCCGTGGCTAACCTGAAGATTGAACTGAGGAAGTTCCACTTCTTTTAAGAAAGAGTTGTAATTTCTTTGGTTGTCATCAACTCTAGTGGACTGCAGCCACAAAATCAGAAGATTGAGGCCATAGAGCGGATGGCCATCACAAGAAGTGTTCAAGGTTAACAAGTGCTCCTTGGAATGGTCAGATACTACCAAAGATTTATATGTGATTTCTCAAGAATTGTCAAGCCCATCTTTCATTTTCTGAAGGATCCAAAGAAAGGATTAATTTAGAAGAAAGAGGCCCAGAGTTCTTTTGATGAGTTACAATGGTATCTCATAAATTCTCCAATATTGAAATATCTGAGCTTTAATTAAGAATTTATAGTACAAATCAAGGCTTTGTTAACAGTGATTGGCGCCATCCTGAGTCAAGTAGATGAGCAGAGGGGTTGAACAACCAGTAGCTTATGTGAGCCAGATGTTATCAGCACCAGAACGGAATTACACCATTACTGAGCATGAATGCTATGCGTCAAATTATGCCTGTAAGCAGTTTTGGGTGTATAATCATGGTACGCACTTTAAAGTGGTGATGGACCACTCCTTGCTGCGTTGACTGCATAATATAAGAGAATCGGAAGGACATCTGGCCCAATGGGCATTGAAGCTTTAGGCATATGACTTTGAGATAGTATACCAAGCGGAAGCTTCTCATCATAATGCAGACGGCTTATCAAGGTTACCAATGGTCCAAGTGGTATACCAATAGATGATGAGCTTTTTAAAAGATGGTCTATGGAGAAATTGGGAACGATCCTTGAGAGATATAAGGTGCACTTTGGAAAGCAATGAAGAACTCTGAGACCAATGATGGACTAGTGTTTAAGATGATTGACGGAAAACGACTATTATTCCCAAGACTGTCAGAACAAGCAGCAATTGTTTAGGCCACGCATAAGGTTGTCAGGTATGGAGGCCTAAGGAAGATGACCAACCACATTTGCCAATACTATTACTGGGAGTCTATCACCACGATGTTTCTGATTATCTAGTTTGCTGTGTGGAGTGCCAGTTGCACAAATCCCATAAGAACACAACTGGATATCAACTGGTCCACCCTGGGTTTGCCTTATACAGTGTCCATCAATGTGATGGGACCACTGACTATGAGCATAGGGGGAATCAACTTTATAATAGTTGTAATCGACTATATGACTAGATGGGTCAAGATAAAAGCCCTGGCGAAAGTGGACACTACAATTACCACACAGTTTATCCTAGATCAAGTAGTATACTGACATGGATGCCCGCAGGTCTTGTTGAGCAATATTAGAATGAATTTCACATCTCATGTGATCCCAAAATTGAATGAAATAATGAGGATTTGAGGAGTTGTGTCTGTACCATACTGGCCGGAGACAAGTGGACTGGTAGAATGGGTCAATGGGACGCTGGCCATGGCGCTGAGGAAGCTGGGCAGGAAGAACTTCCACATGAGGAACATTGCTTAGTTTGGTGACGTTTTCCTACAATATAAGTCATCATACTGTGATGTGAAAAACGCCGTTTGAGTTTATATATGGTAGGAAGGCCGCATTTCCACCAATATTATATTTGGTGGTGGAACAAACTTTGAGGGATAAGTGCTGAGCAGTACCTGACCTGATTGTTGAGTATATTTATCAAAATGAAATTGCAAGCATTTGATACAACCTTAAAGAAAAGGATTAGAGCAAAAATGATGGATGATAAGAACCAACTGGCAATGTCAGAATATCACATAGGCGATAAAGTAGCTTATTGTGATACACATGGCTTCAGAAGAAGAAAAAAGCTAGATACGTTGTGGTCAGGACCATTCAATATTATAAAAAAGATGGCGACAGATGAATATATCATTTAAAACCTTGCAGAAGGAAGGGTGGTAATTGTGTCCATGCTAAGTATTTAAAGCAGTGAATCTAAGAAAAAAATGAGAGTCACATCGATGAATCCCCCCCCTTGGGTTGGGACCATCTAGTACTAAAAAAAAAATGAGAGTCTTCCCAAAGGACCACTGAACCATTAAGAAAATTATGTCCTGACATTTTTTTGTAAGTCTTAAAAAAGGACCTCTGAATCAAAATAAAGGGTTAAGTCTTAAAAAATGAGACCTCTGAACCATGAAAACTGGTAGGTCAAGTATACCTAGGAACCCGTAGGGGGAATAAATAAAAAGATGGACCGCCAAATCAAGTGAAAGTCATGTCTCATAGAAATTAGAAAAAAACAGTAAAGAGTTGATATAAAAAATTAAATAAATAAATAAAATAAATATAATACACATAAAAGACATATGTTTTATAATTTTTAAAGGCTATCCTTGACTTGGGGTTGATTCCATCTATTTCACCTCTTGGGGAGGGAGGATGTATAATAGTAGGAGTGAATAAACCGTCTAAATCTATTTGAGTTCAAATTATAGCAAGGGCTATACCTACATGAAGCCAAGTTTGTTGAGCAAAAGCTGAACCCTGAGAGAATGTGACATGAGGAAGAGAAATTGAGATAGTGGTACTTGCCAATTGCAATACCCCAGATTGGGGAGAGAAGCAACAGTACAAGAAGAGGCACTCATCAAATAAACCTGAGAAATATCAAAATGGCACCAGAACCAGAAGATGCATCTTGAGAACTTGCTGATGGGCTTCGTCAAGAACGTTGGACATGTGAGCTGGCATTGAGAAAGGAAGATTAGGTGGAGGTTGCCAAATCATTATCCCAATCAGAGCCATAAGGGGGAGGTACTGATGGGAAGTGCCAGAAATGAGGTAATTGTGCAAGGAGTGGACGGCATCCTGAAGATGATGACTATGAGCTTCTTGGATTAAAAACAGAATAATTAATGGAATTTAAGGGAAGATGGAAGCTTTGTGGTCCAACTTTAGAGAACTGGCCCACAAAATGAAGGGCATAGGCTTCAATGTCTGGATCTAGGATGCTTGAGAGATCAGAGGGATTCAGAGCTATGGAAAGGGCCTCAGTTACTCAGTTCTTCAATTCCGCATAGGGGAGTTTAAAATGTTCGCGATTTCTGACAGCCAGTTCACTTGAAAGTAAAGCTGGTTGATAATATTGTCTGAGCAAAAAAGAAACTCAGGAAGCAGGTTGGATCTAACAAGAAATGATTGATTAATATCAGATGGCATTGCTTCAGGAGGCTCAACAATAATAGTAGGATTATCCGCAAAATGAGCTGAATCTAGGAGAGTATTGAAGTTAATTTGGGAATTAATGACAGAGGGAGAATTGGACATGAGTCATTTGAGATGGTCGCTACTCTGGTTTCATTAGGGTCAGATACCATTTCCAGTGGTCCAGCAAAGAACTACCTAAGTGTGCTTGACTTGGAGTATGAGTCTTAGGGAGACCATATAAGAGATTTTTTGTGCAGAAGACTTATTAATTGGAAAAGCTGAGCATCATCAGAAAAACTGTTGAAATATTTCTGGTACTGAGAATTAAAATTTGACATATGAGCTGGATGAGAGTAGGTATGTTGAACTTTTTATAATAGTTAACATTATTCATTTTGGTATTAGTTAAGCTCTAATTTCAGAGAAATTAATCTCAAAATTAATTAGATAAACTCTTCAGAGAAAAATGTAAGAATGATATGAGCAAAAGTTTATTAAGAGAAATTAAAAAGAGCAATTATTATCTATTACTCTAAATTTTGACAAGACAGACATCGATTGTAGTAACCTCCTGTCAAGGATGAGGAGGGAGATCAGAAAATCAAGGATGCAGGACCAAGATCCTGAATATGACAACAGGTCATATGTCCTGAAAGGGGGAAAACCAGCTTTCTGGGACTAGAATCATCACAAGTAAATTGATTAGCCTGGCATGACAGTGGGTTATGAGGACCATGCTCTGAGGAGGCGGCAGCAAGAAAGAAAAGAAAGAGAACCACATGCTGAAGGTTATCCTGAGTAGTGTTGAGTGCAGATCAGCTGTGCTCTGCTGAAAACCAAAAAATATTTAACCTGGTCCAAGGCGAAATTCTTTTGTCCTGATTCTATTATAGCTGGAAATCTAGGCAAGAGAGGGGATGTGTTGGGATTTTTGCCCACCTTTTCAGCTTCCTAGATTACCTATTGAATTTCAAGGGGATAAGACCGCTGGTGAATAAATTGGATACAAGTTGACCCCAATTTTGGATTAATAATGTTTGGGGATTCTGGATAATTTGCCAGGTTTAAATCCATTGGAGATAAATCTGAGTGATTGCTTAAGATCTCATCGGGAAGAGTTGCCAACGAAATGGGGGCATCTTATAGTTGATTGTTGATTAACTATCAGGTGTAATGATTGGGATTGGTCAGGTTTAATCACCAACCAATTGGGAATTTAAGTAGCAGTTGCAAAGCGAGTGATGCCACCTGCAACTAATGAATCAATCAGTTGGTTTGCGACTTTCCATAATGGGTAAAAGTCTCATTACCTAAGCAGGTCACTAGTCAAATATGGTTGTTTTGCTGTGGTTGAGCGGATACTTTAGGGACACGTTTTCTGGCTCTTTCCATTTCAGGTCTCGAGGATGTCCAATGGAGGAATCCTAACCCAATGGAGAAGACCATCGCTGATGAGACGTCATAGGGATATTTAATGGCAATGGCTGCCGTTTCATGCTGAGGCACCAACCAAGGAGTTGGGCTACGAATTCCCTCTATAAATTCCCTATCAATTCATACTAATAAAAAAAGATTTATCCTACCGAAAGAAAAGGTTCTTACATTTGGAACATAAGTTTTATTCATCTTCAGTAAATTATTGTTGTGGTATAAAATAATCGTGGATTCTTTTGTTGTATCAAGAGTAAGGATTGAAAATTCTTAGAAGAGAAGATGAACTTAGATGGGAATCCCCACAGACTCAGCGCGACAAGAAGAAAGGCCAGAAACCTCAAATCTGAAAGTGGATCAAGTTAGAAGGAACAGGGAAGAAGTTCCTATAGTTGACATGACCAGTTTTTTGTAGATTATCACAGGTCTAGCGAAACTTTTCTCTCTCGTTGCAATCACTTTTGCAACTTATTCAATTTAAGTCTGATTATAGCTTGATAATCTCATAGAGGAGATTAGTCTGCGCTCATGTCAGGGAGCAGTTGGGCAAGTAAGGTAAGAGGAGAGGTGGTAGGCCCACAGCCTCAAACGTTCAAAAAATGCCCCGGAAAAACTGGTGAAATAGAAAAAGATTTTAAAAACCAACAGTCACTATTTCCCCAGAAATCCTCACTTGGCAAGCATGATGCAATCAGTACATCAACACGCCCCACTCCCAACCACTCTCGTCAGTGGAATATGGAGTCTGTGTTTTTCTGGACATCCAACAAACAGCTCTATGGGAAAAATTTTGTGGGGATGTGCACACTTTTTTCCTGACCGCAGTGTACATCACACCTCACTCCATGTCACGCGGTTGGCTGGACCTCGGTTTCAAAAAAAAGAAGGCAGCAGATGAAGCTGCTGTGGTGCGCGTTGTGATCGACCTCCCTGAAGGGCAGTGGGTTGTTAAAACCAAGCGCACCAGATGGACAAATTCCAGCCAAATTTTCCTCACGCTCGACTTTTTGCCCACTACAGTCAAGCGTGCCATTCTGAAGCAGCACCTGAAAGATGGTCTCAGATATATGGCGAAATACAATCCTTCGAGATGCAATGCTTTATGCTAATGCCACACCTGTGCACCAGCAAAGCCATTTCAGTTCTGACTCCAACCAAGGAGATCGCAAAGGACCTAACCCAGATCATGCACTCCACATATATCAATATTGAAGGGCATACCACCCACCCTTTCCAGGTAACCGTGGACAGCGCGCCCCCATCTGCACTCACTGTGACACGTTTGGCCATAAGGCACATGCATGCCCCACCAAGGAGGGCATCACATTCCAAGAGCACCCCTCAGCAGCCATGGCCAGCAGAGAGGCGCACTACAAACTAACTGCAAGCACTAAAGAGGCTTTCCTAAGGGGAGTATAAGGCTGCTACCTACTGGTAAAACCTATTTCCCCGCAATAGTGGAAGAAGGCCAAGCAGGCTCGCAGGGCTGCGGCCAAGGAAGTGGCCAAAGTCACCACTGCTATCCCACACTCCCAACGCCAGGAGGACATCGAAATCTTTGCGGAAGAAGCAACTTGGGAATCCATCAACCAATCAGATTGGGAAGCCCATGCTGATTGGGCCACCCAATGTGAGGATCCGATGGGCAAATTGATTTCACCCAATCTTTACAACCAAGCCTGGTTGGAACTGACTTGGTCTCCAACCTACCTGAAAATTTTTTTGACCTGCTCGATGGTGCACTGAACTCATCTGCACCGCAAAAAATTTGTTCAACATCAGGGAAACAAAAAGCAAAGGCAAAAGCCAACGTGAACCTTTCTGCTAAAATCAACAAAACTACCAATAGCATTGCTGCAAACACCCATGCTGCCGTGAAGGCCCATGGGGATCTAGAGGAGGCTAGTGGGCCTGGGTGCCCACCCCCTCACACCTAAGGTGTGATGGGGGAAACCTTCACTTTAGGGACATTGAATATCGCCGGACTCAAGGCCTTGCCATCCCGGGATAGGAAACTGAGTTTTTTACAAAAAAATTACCCATGGATATCCTGGCCATCCAGGAGTCCCACTGTCCACAAGGTTACAAGGATGCTTGGAAAACCATGCTCCTCCCATCCCTATCCTTTTGGTAAGAGCACTGTGGGGCGCTAGTTTGGAAAAACAATCTTTTTAAATTTTTATCATTGGAATCCTTCCTCAATGGATGAGTCGTTGATGTCACTTTCTTGTGGGCCAACGTGGCACATGCTATTGTCAACATCTACCCCCCGTTGCAAGAACAAATAGAATTTTTCTTGTCAGTCAAATCCCTCCCGTTACCCCAAGAACCTTTTGTAGTCAGCAATATGAACTGTTGGCTAAACACACCAACGGACTGTTGGCCTTCCTCCTCCCACGCCCCCCAGGGTCATGTAGAACTTTGCATTCTAAAGGCCACCCTTAGGTTAATGGATGCGCTGCCACAGAGAGCCCCACTGATCAAAAACATGATGCAACCCCACGTCCACAACAGCCAATTAAGGTCCATGACCCGCATAGACCTTATCCCTACGCTGGCGAAACTTTAACCCCACATTTCCCACTTCAAAACAACAAAAATTGAATTCTCCAACCACCGGCTGGTCTCAATAACCTACTACCTACCTGTCACAGTGGCTAAGGCCCCACATTGGTGCAAACTCCGCCCTCCCAAACTTGCGTCGCCAGGATTTTCCACGTGGGTGGAATCAGCAACTTTGGAAAAAGAGTTTGTTACACCATATTGCGCGGACCCCATCTCCACATGGGCAGCCTTTGAAGAGGATACCATCCACCACTCTCGCCACCTCTCCTCCTGACGCTCATGAGCCACATCAGCCATCATCTCGTGCGCTCTGGCAGAGTTGACACACCTGGAGTCCCGCCAATCCAGCCACAGGATACAGCCCTGAATGGGGCTGGAAGTGGGCGGAGGCAGCTGCCCACCTCAACGCGCTCAAAAGGCAACACAAACATCAGGTTTGTGTTCAGTACAGAGCCAAATGCATTATAGAGGGTGACAAGTGCACCGCATATTTTTCTAAAAATTTTTTCGCACCACGCCAGAGTGTGGCCTGCACACAGGTGCGAAGATCAGATGATTCCATCGCAGATACGCCAGCCAAAGTGGCATTTAAAACACAAAAGTATTACTCCAAGTTATACCAATCTGATCCAATTCAGCCGGCTGAAGTGGCGGAATTTCTTGACCAAACCCACATCCGCACCATTTCCTTATACCCAGAAATAATGAATATGATTACTCCGACTGAATTATGGACAGACATCCACAGTGCACTAAACCGGAAATGCCCAGGCTCAGATGGCATTCCATATGAATTCTATAAAAAGAACTTCAAATATATATCCCCACTACTGTTGGCCTCACTTAACCAGAGCCTTCTGGAAACGCGCCTCCTACTAGGAGGACAAGAGGCCTTCACCATCACACTCTTCAAGAAAGGGGACAAGCTAGATTTAGCCAACTGGCGCCCCATTTCTGTAACTAACACAGATACAAAAATATTAACAAAAATCATGGCTAACCATCTAGGGATTGTAGCCTCTGCCACCATCTCCCCAGAACAATTCGGTTTCATACCCAGAAGGTCGATTTTGACAACGTGCAATCTGTGGCTAACGCATGAAAGTCCACAGCCTCTGGGGCACTTGTATTCTTGGACCAACAGAAGACCTATGATAGATTTAACTGGGAATACCTCAGGGCCTGCCTCCATCGATTCCGCCTACCCCCTCACTTCATCAACTGGGTAATGATGCTCACGGAATCTGCAACAATGGCAGTATGTGGCCCTGGCTTCCTAACGGAAGTAGTCCGCCCTCAAAGGGGCTTGCGACAAGGGGACCCCCTTAGCCCACTCTTATACAACTTCAGCCGTGAGCCACTACTTTGAAGTGAATGCCCACCTCACTGGGGTCCATGTGCCAGGCCAAGCCCCAGTCAAGATGATGGCATTTGCATATGACTGTGTGGTTGGGGTGTCTAATAATAAAGATGCACGCGTTCTTGAAGCTCTCATCCAGGAATATTCCCAGGCAAGTAATGCTGCACTGAACGCTTCCAAAACTGAAATCATTCTCCTTGGTCGGTATCAAGCATGCTGGGCCCCAGTGACCAGTGCCCAGTATGGCCCATCTGCACACACACATGCTCGCCCTCCATGCTCACCCCACACCACCCCACTAGTGCTCCCCTTCGTGCCACTCCCTACCATAGGGCCAGTACGCCATCTGGGCGTGTGGGTGGAGGCAGGCGGACATGCATCAGCAGTAATGGAGAGTCTTATTCTAGATAACGTGATGAAGCGCATCGCCTCCCTCAGAGCTCACCCTACTTCCCTTACTGGCAGGGTCGTTTTGGCCAACTCTATGCTCCTCTCCAAAGTCTGGTTTGGAGCCCACGCCATCCCCTACTCCCCAAGCTTCTTCAAATTGTTGCATGCCCTGCTGCAAGGATGGCTATGGTCAGGCCGCCCTCCACCATTATGGTTAGAAGTCATGTTTGGTCCTCATCAGCAAGGTGACATGGGCCTGCTTGACTTCAGAGCCCATGCGGCCAAGATTTTGGGTACCTGGATTGCAGCCATCACCGCCCCTACACTCCCCTCCCAACACTGGTCCCACGCGGCCCGCTCCAACTTCTCCTGAGCCTTGGGCCTCAACAATCCATCGAACCCCCACTCCCTGATGAAATACCTGGCTTCACACCCATTGGCCACAGGTCCTCACGGTACTTAAAACCCACTACAAATGAATTCTACTCTCCATGCGGAGCGCTGAGTGGAGAATTCATATTAGTGGACATACAACCTGAAGAGGCCGCCCCTCTCCTCAGTTCACACAAGAGGTACAGGGGCTATCCATCCATGATGGTGTGATCCCCATACGGCCCCATGTCCTATCCAGGGTGGACTATCTGGACATGATGGACATCCTTTACTTCATTGAGACCCAAAAACCATCTGAAAATACGCTCACCATCCTCTGTTGCAGCCCCAAATCCGTTCCCATGTGTGGCGCTGCCTGAGGCGGATGTACCATATAGCTGAGCGCTCTAACGCTTTACACTCATCCTGTGTCATGTGTTGCCAGTATGGAACGCTGTTCCACCGCCTGGAGAAGTGTCCTACCTTTAAAGTGATATGGCGCGAAGTTCAACGTCTGCTGGGCCAGGATCAAACACATCCCTTCAGTCTGTCAAGAGATATGTTTGCTTTATCAATGGCCTCCCCCTTCCACCCTCCCTCCATGCTCTGCTGGTCGCAACCGCCATATGGACTATCCACACGATTGTCTTGGATGCCATCGCAGGCTCCACCCCCACCCTCCCAGAAGCTGTCCACAGATTCTGGTCTCATTTGGTGGACCACTTTCAGGCGTGGATGTTTGGATACCTCCCACCACGTCGCTGACAGCTGGTCTCCTCCTGGTTCCCAGTTTGGTTCATCAAATCAGACACTTTCCTCCACACGTATTCAATTGTGGCTACGGCCCCTTCACACGTTCCCTCCCCCTCCCCATAAGTGGCGTTCCCGCTGACAACAAGAGATAGCATCGCTTCTCTGGGGTGCCTTCCCTTTTACTAAGTTTTGTTTCTTTCAGGTCAAATTTGGAAGTGTCCGTCCCATGGTCGGCCTTCCTTGCAATAAATTTATAATCACAGGTCTAGCGATGGACCATATTATGTTTATATATTTAACTATGAATAATAGTCATCATACTATCATCAATCACTTTTATCAATCACTATTAAGCAACGCAAATTGTGAACATTCTGAACATGTGCAGTTAACTCTTGGGAGCTATCACTCAATGAAGAACCCAGGGTCTTGACATATGGTACTCACCAGAGCGGCCAATAGTCCCAATTTTAACAGGATCTCAGAGGAACAAAAGACCACATTTTTAAGATATTTAAACAATACTCCAGGGTGTTCATGCAGTTTGATTAAGATTTTGGCTTAAATTTATAGTTTATAAGGTTGATGTTGGAGATCAACCACCAATTCATATGTGACCAATCCAACATTTGTGAAAAAAGATTGGACATAGTTGCCGATGAAGTTGCTAAGCTACTTAATCATTAGTTGTTGGTCCCATCATCAAGCCCTTGGGAGAGCCAATCCTAATTGTGAAAAAGAAAGATGGGTACAACTGGGTGTTCATAGACTATTGTTGGTTGAATAAAATAATGAAAAAAGGACTTATACCCACTTTCACAGAACAATAAAGCTCTTGATTTCTTAGGTATTGCTCAAGTATTTTAGCAATGGATATCATATTATGGTAATAGAAAATTGACCTATCTAAGAGGATAAGGAAAATGTGCAATCATTACTATTCATGAACTAAATCAGCTGATTTGGATGCCTCATGGTCTTTTCAATGCACCAGCAGTGTTCTAACAAGCAAAGGATACTTTTTTAGGTGATCCGAAGTTGTTGTGTATTCTTCTATTTTAGTAAATATTAATGTTTTAGTTACACTCATACAGATCACCTCAAACACTTAGAAGAAGTTTTAAGAAATTAATGGTGGCAAATCTGAAGATAAAACCGCAGAAATGTCACTTCTAAAAACTCTCTTTCCGCTTGGCATAACCTTCCAAGTAAATCACATGAATTAACAAGAAAGTAAATTTTGATCACCCATTGTAGTTTCACTCTAATGTCCTTGGATTCTAGCTGGCTGTTCCAGTGTGGGGCAGCGGAGAAACTCCCCCCGCCATTTCCATCCAGCTGGTAAATGCGCACAGACTGGCTCGCCCAGTCACTCCAAACCCATGGGACAATTTGTTCCTCCCAAAGATCTCGATGCCCACCTCACTCATACCCAAGTGGTACTTCGCTGCCCCTGGTGCTCCCCCAGAGCAACATGTGCTATGGCCTAAGGGTCAACTATAGGAAACTCTTCCCATACCATGACCAAGCCATTATCAAAAGGCAAAGGTAGTGATGACACCCGCCATATTTATAAATCTTCCGCCCTTATAAGTGGTATTTCAACCTCAGCTTCACCTGTAAAGCTGACGCTGCCAATGCAGCAACTGTGCCCCTGTTAGGCAAGGGTACCCCTCTTCCCACAATTTGGACCTGGCTCCCAGTGGACACCACTTTAGTGGTCCAGTTTGCTAGTTTGCCTACCCAAATCCTCCCTGAAGTGCTCCACCAGGAGCTGATGGACGGTTTGGCAGTCTATTGCTCCAACCCCATCTTACAATTTGTGGTCCCATATGGGGCCACACGCCTTGCTGGGCCTCAGGCGTATGCCACAATAAGCCCTGAATTTAGTAAAATCACAGTGTAAATTCCCCCTTGCACCATTATTCCTTCTGCCCCTGACCATCCATTTTAGGCCTGCATTGAGGGCGGGCGGATGATCTGTCCATCCTGGCATGAGTTGGACCACTTGAAACACAAGTGCCTCTCCTTAGCCACTTCAAACAGATCAGATTATTTGTCCGCTGACCTCCAATCTGCCACCCACCCCACACCAGTTCTGACATAGGGTACATTTCTACCCCCTCCCCCAAAACCTGAGGCTGCAGCTGCACCTTCAGTCACCAATCTGCCTCCTCCTCGCCCCAGTGCCACACATGATTCCTCCAATCAAACGCTGGCTTGGACCCCAGTTTAATCACATGCTTCCTCCAACAAATTAACCAAACCTCAACTGTACGCCAATTCCCCAATTCAATTTAAACAGAACCCATGGGAGTTATTCGCTGAAATTGATGAATCAGGTAAGCTCATTGAAGAACCATCTTTACAAATTGAGCGGTTTGTTAATGCAAAATGGGATGCCAATTACCTTTCTCGTCTATATACCTCACAGACAGATGTCAAACTATTTTGCAGTGATCACCAGCTTGAAGTTGAAGCAGCTGCAACACCAGATTGTCGTCCCCCCGCAAAGCTGTTGCCAAATCAGTGACGATGCTCACAGGAGGTATGTTGGATTTTTGCCCATATTCCCAGCCTGCTAGATTACTTGGTATCGCTAGGGGAAAATTCCTTAAGGCAAAGTAAATTGGAAATTGGTTGACCCGAATTTTGGAGGAATTAAGTTTGGGGGATTTTAGGATAGTTATCTGGTCATATCCATCAGGGATCAATATGGATGAATACCTAATATCTCATTGGGCAGAGTGGCCGACGAAATAAGGGCATCTGATAGTAATTAACTATCAGGTGTACCGATTGGGATCAGTTGGGTTTCATAACCAACTGATTGGGAATGTTTAAGAGTTGCGAGGCGAGTGATGCTGCCTGCAACTAGCAGATTGATTAGTTGTTAACCAATTATGGATGACTCACTTGGATCGAGAGAAAAATGTTAAGGATACATTTCCAACTCTTTCATCTGAGGTCTAGAGGATGTCTAACGTCAGAATCCTAGTCAGGATGGGGAAGACCATCGCTGCCAAGACAAGGAAGGGTGATTTAGTGGCTATGGCTGCCATTTCATCAAAGAGGTGTCAACCAAGGGTTAGACAGCTGAATCCCCTATAAATTCCCTAGAATTTACTATAATAAAAGGAAGTAAAACACTCAAGTACACTCAAGTAGTAAACAGTTATAATACACTGGAAAATACTCACTGAATGACACAAGTTTATTGTCAGGAAAGAACTAATAAAAAACCTTATTAGTTTGACTGTAGATTCAGTAATAGTTAGACTATCAGCATCTAGCGTGAAGATTCCATCTCAAGGATATTATTGCAGAAGGCAATAGTTGGTAGACTCTCAGAGAAGAGTAGAGATCTGAGCGGGGATCTAGAGATGTAGGGAACCACAGCTAAGGATTGCTGCCGACTGTGTGTTGGGACAAAGGGACTGTCATCAGAGGATCTTAACGAAGATTAAGTGGACAGGATTTAGGGAACGGATCCTAAGAGTGCGATAATCAGTATTATCAGAAATACCAGCTGAAGCGTTGGGCCTGAAGATAATTCTAACTTGACTACGGATAATAGTCATCATAAGATTCTTGGATTATAAAAAAACTTTCTTTCTCGTGCAAACACTTTTGCAACCCATTCAATTCAAGACTAAATCTAGTTTGATAATCTCATAGAGGGGATTAGTCTGTGCCCATGTCTGGGAGCAGTTGGGCAAGCAAGGCAAGAGGAGCAGGTGGAAGGCCCGCGGCCTCTAACTTTTTAAAACGCCCCGGAGAATCTGGCGGAATAGAAAAAAATCTAAAAAAACTGGTGGTCACAATTTCCCCAGAGATACTCGCGTTACAAGCACGATGCAACCAGTACATCAATACGCCACATTCCCAGCCACTTTCGTCGGTGAAATTTGGAGTCCATGTGTATCTGGACATCCAAAAAATGGCCCTATGGGAAAAATTTTGTGAAGATGTACACAAAATTTTCCCAACCGCGGTGTACGTTGCACCTCACTCCATGTCACGTGGTTGGCTGGACCTAGGTTTTGAAAGCAAAATAGCAGCAGATGAGGCTGCAGCGGTGCGCGTAGTGGTCGACCTCCCCAAAGGGCAACGGGTCATCAAAACTAAATGCACCAGATGGATAAAATCAAACCAAATTTTCCTCACGTTTGACTTTTTGCCTACTACGGTAAAACGTGACATTTTGGAGCAACACCTGAAAGATGGTCTCACCATATACGGCGAAATACAATCTTTTGAAATGCAATGTTTCACACTGATGCCACACCTGTGCACCGGCAAAGCCATCACAGTTCTGACCCCAACTGAGGAGATCGCGAAGGACCTAACCCAGATCCTGCACTCCACCTTTATTGACATCACAGGGCACACCACCCACCCATTCTGGGTAACCATGGACAGCGCGCCCCCCATTTGCACCCACTGTGACACGTTCAGCCATAAGGCACACACGTGCCCCATTAAAGAGGGCGTTACATTCCAAGAGCACCCCTCGGCGGCCATGGCCAGTGGAGAGGCGCACTACGAACCAACTGCAAGCACCAAAGAGGCTTTCCCGTGGGGAGCACAAGGCTGCTACCTATTGGTAAAGCCCATCTCCCTGCAGGAGTGGAAGAAGGCCAAGCAGGCCCATAGGACTGCGGCCAAGGAAGCGGCCAAGGTCACAACCACCATCCCACACTCACAACGCCAGGAGGACATGGAGACCTTCGCGGTGGAAGCAACTTGGGAATCCATCACCCAATCAGATTGGGAGGCCCAAGCTGAATGGGCCACTCAATCCGAGGATCCGATGGGAGATTTGATCTCACCCAATCGCTGCACCCAAGCCCTGGTTGAAACTGACTTGGGACCTATCCCAACTGAAAAAAAAAATTACTGCCCCACAACGACGGTGCACCAAACTTATCCGCACCACAAAAAATTCGTCTGACGTCGGGAAAACAAAAAGTGAAGGCCAAAGCCAATGCGACTCTTTCTGCAAAAATTAACAAAAACCCCGATAGCGTTGCTGCTAATACCTGCGCTGCTGTGAAAGCCCGTGGGGACCTGGAAGAGGCTGGTGGGCCAGGGGGCCCACCCCTCACACCTAAGGTGCAATGGGGGAAACCTTCACTCTAGGGACGCTGAATATCACCGGACTCAAGGCCTCCCCGTCCTGGGCTAGGAAACTGAGTTTTTTACAAAATAATTTACCCGTGGATATCCTGGCCATCCAGGAAACCCACTGTCCATGAGGTTCTGAGGATGCTTGGAAAACAATGCTCCTACCATCCCTATCCTTTTGGTCAAAGCACTGTGGGGTGCTAATTTGGAAAAACAATTTTTTCAAATTTTACATCTTCAGAAACATTCCTAAATGACCAAGTGCTCGTTGTCACCTTCTCATGGGCCGATGTTGCACACACAATTGTCAACATTTACGCCCCAAACGGTGCACAAGAGCGTCAGGAATTTTTCTCATTGGTCAAATCCCTCCCGCCCCCCCCCCCCCCCCCCGATTCTTTCCTAATCGGTGACATGAACTGTTGGCTAACCTCACCAACGGACCAGTGGCCACCCTCACCCCACGCCCCACAAGGTCACATAGAACTACGCGTTCTAAAAGCCACCCTTGGGTTAATGGATGCGCTGCCGCGACATGCCCCACTGCTCAAAAACATGATGCATCCCCACATCCACAACGGCCAATTAAGGTCCATGACCCGCATTGACCTTATTCTAGCGCCGGTGAAATTCCAACCCCACATCTCCCACTTCAAAACAACAAAAATGGAATTCTCTGACCACTGACTGGTCTCAATAACATACCACTTACCCGTCACAGTTGCAAAGGTCCCAGATTGGTGCAAAATCCGCCCCCCAGAGCTTGCGTCGCCAGAATTTTCCACATGGGTGGAAGAGGCAACTTTGGTAAAAACGTTTGTTGCACCGTTTTGCGCGGACCCCATTTCCACATGGGCAACTTTCAAAAAAGACACCATCCACCACTATCGCCATCTCTCATCCAGACGCTCACGAGCCTATCGGCGGTTATCTTGCATGCTCTGGTGGAATTGGCCCACTTGGAGTCCAACATCCCAGCCACAGGATACAGCCCTGCATGGGGCTGGAAGTGGGTGGAGGCAGCCGCCCACCTCAATGCACTCGAAAGGCAACACAAACATTGGGTTTGTGTCCAATACAGGGCCACATGCATCACTAAAGGTGACAAGTGCACCGCATACTTCTTCAAAAAAATTTTGCACCATGCCAGAGCGTGGCCTGCACACAGGTGCAAAGATCGGATAATTCCATTGTGGACAAACCAGCTGAAGTGGCAATCAAAATGCAAAGATATTACTCTGAGTTATACCGAGCCAAACCATTCAGTCGGCCAAAATGGCAGAGTTTCTCAACAGAGCTCATATCCGCACCATTTTCTGATACCTGGAAATAATGAATTTTTTACTCCGAACAAATTATGGACTACCATTCGCGGTGCGCCAAACTGAAAATGCCCAGGCCCAGATGGCATTCCATATGATTTCTACAAAAAATATTTTAAATACATATCCCCATTGCTGCTAGCCTCACTCAACCAAAGCCTGTTGGAAACGCGCCTCCTACCAGGAGGACATGAGGCTTTTACAGTCACACTCTTCAAGAAAGGGGATAGGCTAGACTTAGCCAACTGGCGCCCCATTTCTCTAACAAACACAGACACAAAAATTTTAACAAAATCATGGCTAACCGTTTAGGGACTGTAGCATCTGCCACCATCTCTCCAGAACAAGTTGGTTTCATCCCCAGAAGGTCGATTTGGGATAACGTGCACTCTGTGGCTAATGTGTGTCAGTCCACAGCCTCTGGGGCACTTGTATTCTTGGACCAACAAAAGGCCTATGATAGAGTAAACTGAGAATACCTTAGGGCCTGCCTCCAACAATTCCGCCTACCTCCCCGCTTCATTAACTGGGTGATGCTGCTCACGGAATCTGCAACAATGGCTGTGAGCGGCCCAGGTTTCCTAACGGATGTAGTCCATCCTTCAAAGGGGCCTGCGACAAGGGGACCCCCTGAGCCCACTCTTATACAACTTCAGCCTTGACCCACTACTGCGAAATGTGAATGCCCAACTCACTGGGGTCCATGTGTCAGGCCAAACCCCAGTCAAGATGATGGCATTTGCAGATGATTGCGTGGTGGGGGTGTCTGATAATAAAGATGCACGCGCGCTTGAAGCCCTCATACAGGAATATTCCCGGGTAAGCAACGCGGCACTGAACGCCTCCAAAACTGAAATCATCCTCCTTGGTCGGTTTCAGAACTGCTGGGCCCCAGCAAGTAGTTCCCAACCCAGCCCAGCTGCTCGCCCAAGTCCACGCCTTACTAACTCAAAACACACCGCTCCACTGGTGCTCCCCTTTGTGCCGCGACCTACCATAGGACCGGTACGCCATCTGGGCGTGTGGTTGGAGGCAGGAGGATACGCGTCAGCAATAATGGAGGGCCATATACTGGACAACGTGACGAAGCGAATCGCCTCTCTCAGAGCCCACCCTACTACCCTCACTGGCAGGGTTGTTCTTGCCAACTCTATGCTCCTATCCAAAGTCTGGTTTGGAGCCCACGCCATCCCCTTCTCCCCAAGCTTCTTCAAATCCCTGTATGCTTTGCTACAAGGTTGGCTTTGGTCAGGCCGCCCTCCACCAGTACGGCTAGAGGTCATGTTTGGCCCTCATCATCATGGTGGCATGGGCCTACTTGACTTCAAAGCCCATGCCGCCAAGATCCTAGGCACCTGGATTGCGGCCGTCACTGCTCCTAAACTCCCATCCCAACACTGGTCCCGCGCGGCCCACTCCAACTTCTCCCGAGCCTTGGGCCTCAACAATCCATCAAACCCCCACTCCCTGATGAAATACCTCGCATCACACACGTCAGCCACAGGTCCTCACGGGACCAAAACCCACTACAAACGAATCCTACTCTCCATGCGAAGCGCAGAGTGGAAAATTCGTATTAGTGGACATACAACCCAAAGAGGCCGCCCCTCTCCTCAGTTCACACAAGAGGTACAGGGGCTACCCATCCATGATGGCGTGATCCCCATTCGACCCCAAGTCCTATCCAGGGTGGACTACCTGGACATGATGGACATCTCTTATTCCACTGAGACCCAAAAGACTATCTGGAAATACGCACATCATCCTCTGTTGTAGCCTCAAGTCCGTTCCCATGTGTGGCGCTGCCTGAGGCGGGTGTATCGTACAGCTGAGCGCTCTAATGCTTTACACTTATCCTGTGTCGTGTGTGGCCAGTATGGAACGCTGTTTCACCGCCTGGAGAAGTGCCCCACCTCTAAAGTAATATGGCGCGAAGTCCAACGTCTGCTAGGCCAGGATCAAACACATCCCTTCAGTCTGTCAAGAGATATGTTTGCTTCATCAATGGACTCCCCCTCCCACCCTCCCTTCGTGCTCTGGTGGTTGCAATCGCCATGTGGACTATCCACACGATTGTCTTGGATGCCATCGCCGGATCCATCCCCACCCTCCCTGAAGCTGTCCACAGATTCCGGTCTCATTTGGTGGATCACTTTCAAGCGTGGATGTTTGGATATCTCCCACCACGTCGCCGGCAGCTGGTCTCCTCCTGGTTCCCAGTCTGGTTCATCAAATCAGACCTCTTCCTCCACACGTGCTCAATAGTGGCTACGCCCCCTACACACGTTCCCTCCCCTTCCCATAAGTGTCGTTCCCGCTTGCAACAAGAGATAGCATCGCTTCTCTGGGGTGCCTCACCTGGTACTGAGTTTTGTCTCGTCTGAGTCATATTTGGAAGTGTCCGTCCCATGGTCGGCTTTCCCCTCAATAAATTAAAAGATTCTTGGATTATATATATTCTTACAACGCGAGGTGCATGAGGAAACTGAACCTGTGTGAGAGAGATTAATAGGGTTGACCTCCAATAATCAACTCCTAAGAGTAAAATTTTTACAAGTTGGTGCTCACTACAGGGGTTGTTGAGTAGAAGAATTTATCCAGAATTTCGTACAAAGAAGAAATGCATAGGTTGTGGACTGAGATTCCACAGTGAACCAGAACGATTTAAACTCTGCGGACCACTGGAAGTTTGTGGCCTTGGAGGAATGAGTGACCAAGGTGAAGGAAGGAGTTGACAACGTAGCCAACTTCAGGAATGAGTTACTTGGCGAAGTAAACTCGTTAAAGAAGAAAGAAGGAGACTTTATCCGATAGATCCTATTTCTGAAAATGGAACATGAAGTGGATCACGTTCATTTGAGAAAATTTGGTGCGGACATTGAGAAGTTAGAAAAAAAAGTAGAGAAATCGAAGGCACACAGAAGCGCAAGTGAGTTTGAAATGGCCAATGATGTCAAAGAAGGAAATCTTTGAATGATACTTGGGAAAACAAATACCCCAAGAATTATGCCACCAGCATTTAATGCTATTTTAGAGATGATGCCCGATGACACTCTGCAAAAAAACCAAATAGCCAAACCAAGAGAGTTGACCTGAATTGACTCGGAGGAATTTAGAGCAACCCCTAAATTGCCTACATTCCATCAGGAGAACGCCCCAGCGTTTTTCTGACTATTTGACATGACCATGAATGGATACGGGGATTGTCAGAAGGCGTTGATGGTCTTGAACTGCTTTAACACAGATTGCCAGAATCTGGTGTTGCCCCACCTGGAGGGGGACAGCTGGTTTTATGCTGAGGCTAAGGCGGTAATAATGAAAGACTTTGGCAGTCCAACCCGCATGGTGAAATGCAAGCAAGACTTTTTGGGAATTCAATTCCAAAAAGACGAGTCTCTTGTAAGCTTTGCAGATTGATTCTACCAGGAATTGCAGATCCTGGCCGGAGCAAAGATGTTAGATGACTTTGATGCAAGAATCGCCTTACAAGCGGCCCTTCAGCCTTATTGCAATTTGCATCAAATGATGTCTACAGTATTCACAACTGAGATAACTACCTCACAAATGGTAGACAAATTTTGAAGATTTTGGGAGCAACGTTTGATGCTCCTAATAGAAGCTTCAAGTCAAATCTGGTCTGAAATTCGAATCCCATGAAGGGAGGCAAAGGAGCAAAGGAGACTTTTAACTGAACTGTGCCGGGGAATAATCCTGAGGATTACAATTGGTTAAACAAGAAGGAAAAGGTCTGCTTTCAGTGTAGCGGGAAAGGGCATTTCACCGCACACTGCAAAAAGCTGAAGGATCAAGCTAATATGGTCCAGGCTAAGGAAATAGCAGCCACGAAGGATTCGGGAAAAGGTCCCACTGTCTAGACAAGGAACAGTCTAGGATGGCGGAGAAACCTGTTCCTCCAGATGTTATAACAAAGAAATAGATATTAGCGAATTGTTTGTGGATGACGAGCAGGATCCAATATATCAAGTGGTCAGAATGGACATCAACGCCATGACCAGAGTTGGGATGAAGAAGATCGACCCCAAGATAGTTCAGGAGGTTGCCCGGCTGTACACCCAACAACTGGAGGAGAAGAATTGGACCTCCAAAAATCCTGATGAGTTAACCAATATTTGGTTAGATGAGGCTAACCTGTCGATTCTCCTTGGCACAATTAAGGAATTGTTTACTGAATTATCGGCGCAGATAATTAATACCCTAGATTCAGCTAATAACGCCCCAATTCACTCAGTAAATACCCTATTAAAATACTCTGTTTGTATGTATATAGATATTCAGGTGAATCGAGTAAGGGTATGGGCGATAGTTGACAGCGGAGCGCCCATCAACATTGTGTCGCCAAACTTGTAAAGAAGATGAAGATCTCTGTGGACTTGTAACACAAGAAGGAATATGGAACAGCTGGGCCAAACACCACCGTTTCCTGTGGAGTGTATAGTGTGCTGCCACTACAATCCAGGTCATTGGTGGTATCCACGCCAGCCATAGTTTTGGCAAATCAAAACTATGATATCCTGATCAGAACGGAGTTTCTGCGGAAATACAAAGTTAAATGTAACTTTGAGGATAATACGCTGACCATCTTGGGCCAGACGTTACCATTATTATATCAAAAGAATGATGAAGTTCCGTTGAACTGGAGAAATAATTTCATCAACTTGATATAAAATGATGGCATAGTACCGATTCAGTACCAATTAGTTGGTAGGAAGCAACAGGAGATGCCAGCTGAAATCCTAGAGAACTGGGGAATTCCTTTGCAGATCAAAAAGGAAGAAACTTTACTTGCTGGATCACAGATGATAGTTGACACAGAGTTGACTCTAGAGATTCCAGAGTTGTTATATGAGGAAGTTGGAAGCCCCTAGAAGAAGTCCAGAGTGGAGCCTTAGGTGGCTCCTGGGATAATTATGCTGGGCCATAGGGAAATATGAGTTCTCTTGGCGAATTTGAGCGAAAAAGTGATGAAGATTAAGAAAAATCAAATCATTACATTTATTCATTTAATCCCAATTGCAGAATTGAGACGATTCCATGATTTTGGATCTCTAAAGGAAATGGAATACTGGCTGGAGTGGCCAAAAGTATCAACTTATTAGTTGATCTAGAGCAGCTCGCATATCTTCTGGAAGGGCAGAAGGAGGAGGTGCTCAAATTATTTGAGAGATATTAGGAAATATTCGCGCAGGATGATCACAATTTGGGATGCGCGCAAGGCGTAATTCTCAAAGTTGAAACTAGAGAAAAATTACTACTAAGAATGAGACCAATCTAAAGATCAAAAGCCACTGAAGCAGTAGTGGAGTAATGAGATCAGCAAACTGTTAAAGCATGGGCTTCTAGTTCCGTCATCAAGTCCCTGGGCGAGCCTGATTTTGAATTTAAAGAAAAAAGATGGATAAAATTGGGTAGTGATTGACTATTGGAGGCTGAATAAAATTACAAAGAAGGATTTGTATCCTCTATTAAGGAATGACAATGCACTAGACCAATTAAAAGAAGCAAAGTATTTCTCCATGATGGACCTAATCTTGGGATACTGGCAGATTGACTTGCCAGCAGAAGACCAGGAAAATTGTGCGATTATCACCACACAGGGGTTATACCAGCTGACTAGGATGCCCCAGGGTCTTTGTAATGCGCCCGCTACATTCCAGAGGGCCATGGACGCGGTATTAAGCGACCTGAAGTTGTTGTGCATCTTGGTATATCTGGATAATATAAACGTGTTCAGTAGGACGTTTACTGATCACCTTCAGCACTTGGAGGAAGTGTTTAAAAGACTGTCCATGGCTAACCTGAAGATCAAGCCACAGGAGTGCCATTTCTTCAAGAAGGAGCTTGAATACCTGGGATTTGTGATCAACGCAAATGGATTGCAGCCACAACCCCAGAAGATAGCAGCTATTGAAAAGATGGCTGTGCCAAAGATTGTCCAAGACATCAAAGTATTCCTTGGGATGGTCAGATACTATAGAAGATTTATTTGGGACTTTGCCTGAATAGCTGAGCCCTTATTTCATTTATTAAAGGATCTGAAAAAAGGATTCGTATGGAATGAAGAGGCTTAGTACTCCTTTGATGAGTTACGCCAGTATCTGATAAATTTGCCAATTCTGAAATATCTGAATTTTGATCAGGAGTTTATCATTCAAACTGATGCTTCATTGATGGAGTTTGGCACCATACTGAGCCAAGTAGATGAAATTGGGGATGAACATCCGGTGGCGTATGTGATCCAGATACTCTCTTCTGCAGAGAGGAATTACATTATAACTGAGCGTGAATGCCTTATAGTCATTTATGCCTGTAAACAGTTTCGAGTGTATGTCCATGGAATGCACTTTAAGGTGGTGACAGACCACTCTTCGTTTATTGGCTGCACAATCTGAGGGAACCTGAAGGACGACTGGCCCGATGGGCACTCAAACTTCAGGCTTATGTTTATGAGATAGTCCACTGAGTGGGGGCTTCTCATCAGAATGCAGATGGCTTATTGCAGTTACCAATGGTCCAGTTGGTATATCCGCAGGTGGATGAGCTATTCCAGAGAATGGTCAAAGGAAGAATTGAGGATGAGCCTTGAGAAATCCAAGATGCACTTCAAAAAGCGATGGAAAACACCAAGACCATGGATGGACAAGTATTTAAGATGATAAATGGGAAATGGCTATTATTACCAAAAACTGTCGGAGAGAGCAGCGATCATTCTAGCCACTTATAAGGTTGTTGGGCATGGAGGCCTGAGAAAAATACCAACCATATTCTCCAGTATTATTACTAGGAATGGATTAATTATGATGTCTCAGATCATCATGGCTTGTTGTGTGGAATGCCAACTGCATAAATCACACAAGAATACATCTGGATAATGACTAGTCCAACCTGGATTTGTATGGCACACAGTGTCTATCGACGTGATGGGACCATTGGCGATGAGCACAGGAGGAGTCAAGTACATCATAGTAGCCATTGACCATCTGACAAGATGGGTCAAAACAAAGGCCCTAACCAGAGTAGACGCTACCAGTACTGCGAGATTCATCCTGGATCAAGTAGTATACTGATATGGGTGTCCACAAGTTATACTGGCTGATAATAGGACCAGCTTCACGTCCCATGTATCCTGAGACTAAATGAAATAATGGGGATCTGGGGAGTTTTGTCAGTACCATATTGGCTGGAGATGAACAGACTGGTAGAACGGGTCAATGGGACATTGGCCGTGACGCTGAGGAATCTAGTTGCAGGGAGAACTTCCGCGTGGGGAATGTACCTGAGTTCGGTGACATCTGCCTACATCAGTCATCATATGGTGATGGGAAAGACGCCATTTGAATTACTTTTGGGAGGAAGGCCGCATTACCGCTGATATTATATTCAGTAGTAGAACCTATGTCAGGGATGAGTACTGAACATTACCTGAACCAACTGACAAGTATCCTGATCAATATGCAATCATAAGCATTCAATACTACCTTAAAGAAAAGGATCTGAGCAAAATTGATGGATAATAAAACTGATCGCCAATAGAAGAATATTGAATAGGAGAAAGGGTTGCCTATTGCAATATGCATGGTTTAGGATAAAGAAACAAGTTGTATGCATTATGGTTGGGTCCATTCAAAGTAATTGCCAAGATAGCAACTGATGCTTATTCTATCAAGAATCTCTTGGATGGAAGAGTAGTAGTTTGAGTCCACACTAAATATTTAAATTGATGGATCAAAAATAATAAAAAAAGAGTTTCTGAAGGACCAATGAACCATTAAGTTGGTCATGTCCTAATGATTAGGTCAAGTCCAAAAAAGGACCTCTGAACCAATCTAGATGGTTAAGTCTGAAAAAAGGACCTCTGAACCATAGAAAACTGGTAGGTTTAAGTGCCCAGGATCCAGTTTGGGGGAAAAGATGGACCTTTGAACTGAAACAAGGTCAAGTCCCATAGAAAAATAATTTTGATAAAAAATATGGGAAATATATATTTATTTATATACATATATAAAAAGCGTAGATAAAAAAGCAATATATTTTTATAAAATTTTTATTTTTATTGATTGTCCTCAGTGCGGGAATGATTCCACCTATGTCGCCTCTTGGGGGAGGGAGGATGGATCGCAGTAGAAAGAATAGCCCATCAAAATGGATATGTGATTGGACACTTGCAAGGGAGAGTCCTACTCAAAACCACATTCGTTGAGCTGATACCAAGCCCTGAGAGAACGTGACTAGAGGAAGAGAAATAGATATGTCAGAAGATGCCAATTGTGAAACCCTGGAGTGGGGTGAAAAACAGCAATAAAGGAAGAGGGAATTGGCGAATAACCCCGAGTAATCCCAATAAGGCACTGGCACCAAAAGATTTGTCTTGAGTGCCTGCTGACAGGCCTCATCAAGAACACCGGACATGTGTTCTGGCAGCAAAGAAGGAATACTCAAGGGAGGTTGTAGAATCATAACCCCTATTATTGCCATCAACAGAAGATAGCGATGGGAAGCTCCAGAGAAGAGGTAGTCATGTAACAAATAGATTGCATCCTGTAAATGATGACTATGGGTTTCACGGAAACTGAAGCTGAATGACCGATGAAAGTCAGGTGAGGCTGGAAGCTTTGTCAACCAACTTCGAAGAACTTGGCTGGCAAAGCGGAGAGCATAAGCAGCAGTATCCCGATCTAGAAGGTTGTCCAGATCTGAGGGATTCAGCGCCAATGACAATGCCATGGTGACTTGCATTTAAATTGCAGCATAGGGGAGCTCAGTATGAATGCTGTTCCCAATTGTAAGCTCAGAAACCAGTACAGCGGGTTTGTAGAATTGACTGAGTCAGAAGAGGAACTCAGAAAGCAAATATGACCTGGCCAGGAACAAACAATCTAGAGTAGTCAGCATAACCTCTGGAGCATCGACAATGATGTTCAGAGCCTCAGTGAAAGGAGCCAAATCCAGAAGGGTTTCAAAGTCTAACTTGGGGATTGACTGCATGGGAAGAGTCAGCTGAGAGTTATTCAAAATGATGGCATGCCTGGTTTTGATGGGATTGGATACTGTTTCTGGTAACTCAATGGAAGGACTAGCTGCTTGTACCAGGCTAGGCGTATAAGTCATGGAAGGACCGAAGAGGGTCTGCCAAGCATCCTGACTCATTTGCTGGAAGAGGCGGAGGTCCAAATTGGACAGACTGTTAAGAAGCTGTTGGTAGCAAGACTCCGAGTTTGATATATGAGCAGGACTAGAGGGGGATGTCAGACTGATATAGAAGTTGACATTATGCACCCTACACTCCATTAGGCTTCAATTTCAAAGAATTAATTTCATAAAATTAATAAAATAAGCTTTCCAAGGGAAGAATGACTTACAGCCAAGAGGTTATGAGCGAAATAACAAAGGTGATATAAATAAATATTTTTAATTATGCCATGAGATGTATATTGATGGCAAGAGTCTCCTATCTAGGATGGGAAGAGAATTAGGAATTCAAGGACGCCAGACCAAGAAACCTGAATATGACAGTGGGTCATATACCCTGATGGGGGGAAAACTGGATCCCAGGAAAAGATCGTCATGAGTAAATCAATCAGCCTGGCACAACAAGAGGTTGTGGGGACCACGCTCTGAGTAGGTGGTAGCAAGGAGGAAGAGGAGGAATGCCATATGCCAAAGGTCATCCTGAGCAGCGTTGAGTATTGATGAAGTACTCTGCTTTAACCAATGAAGTATTCGACCAGGTGTCCAAAGTGGTGTTTCCATGCCCAGTCCTTTTCTCGCTAGAAATCTAGGCAAGAGGGGGGATGTGTTGGGATTTTTGCCCATATTCCCAGCCTGCTAGATTACCTGGTATCACTAGGGGAAAAATTCCCTAAGGTGAAGTGAATTGGAAATTGGTTGACCCAAATTTGGAGGAATTACGTTCAGGGGGATTTTAGGATATTTATCTGGTCATATCCATCAGGGATCGATCTGGATGAATACCTAATATCTCATCGGGTGGAGTGGCTGATGAAATAAGGGCATCTGATAGTAATTAACTATCAGGTGTACCGATTGGGATCAGTTGGGTTTCATCACCAACTGATTGGGAATGTTTAACGAGTTGTGAGGTGAGTGATGCCGCCTGCAACTAGCAAATTGATTGGTTGTTAGCCAATTATGGATAATTTTCTTGGATTGAGAGGAAAACGTTAAGGCTATGTTTCCAACTCTTTCATTTGAGGTCTCAAGGATGTCTAACGTTGGAATCCTAGTCAGGATGGGGAAGACCATCGCTGCTGAGATAAGGTATGGTGATTCAATGGCAATGGCTGCCTTTTCATCAAAGAGGTGTCAACCAAGGGTTAGAAAGCTGAAGTCCCTATAATTTCCCTAGAATTCACTATAATAAAAAGAAGTAAAACACTCAAGTAGAAAACAGTTATAATACACTGGAAAATACTCACTGAATGACACAAGTTTATTGTCAGGAAAGAACTAATAAAGAAACTTATTAGTTTGACTGTAGATTCAGTAATAGTTAGACTATCAGCATCTAAAGTGAAGATTCCATCTCAAGGATATTATTGCAGAAGGCAATAATTGGTAGACTCTCAGAGAAGAGTAGAGATCCAAGTGGGGATCTAGAGATGAAGGGAACCACGGCTAAGGGATTGCTGCCAACTGTGTGTTGGGACAAAGGGACTGTCATCAGAGGATCTTAACGAAGATTAATTGGACTGGATTTAGGGAACGAATTTCTAAGAGTGCGATATTCAGTATTATCAGAAATTCCAGCTGAAACATTGGGCCTGAAGATAATTCTAATTTGACTATGGATAATAGTCATCATACTATTATCAGATTATATATATTCTTCTAACGCTAGGTGCACGAGACAACTGAACCTGTGCAGTATAAAGATTACTAGAGTTGACCTCCAATAATCAACTCCTAAGAGTAAAATTTTTATAAGGTATTAACCCTCCAGGTAACCTCTCAACCCTCACCCCAAAGAGTTAAATCACAGTGAAGCAGTTACACAAAAATGTCAATGACGCTATCCAGAACGTGGTAACTGTAGCACGGAATTTGAAAGCTAACATCACCTGAACCAACATTGCCACATTTGTTAAACTCCCAGACGCCCGCATTAAAGCCAAAATGCTTTAGCTGAATATATCAGTGCCATTTTCCTAACTGGCAATTTCTATGAAATACCAATCATCAGTGATATTGAACCACATGCCGCCAATCCCCCAACGCCCTTGCTATCTTCCTTGACACATAACCTACTCTGGGATGAGGAAGCTGCTGCTTGAGATGAGCCCCCCAACCCACATCCCCTTCTGCCATGGAGGTATAAGCGGTTTCCGCTGCTCACCTGGTTGGTTGTTTTATTCTGAAGTAATTCATTCAATCTTCCCATTTGGGCATTTTGTTTGAATCAATTAGTTACGTTACCTAGTTTTAATTTTTTAGTTTTGGTAATGTCCATCCCCTGGTTGGCTTACCTCAAATAAATATGAAATGTCACTTCTAATAAGGGAGATTGAATACATAGGTTTCATTGACGCTGCTAATATATTACGCCCTCAAAACCCCAAGGTTGAGGTAATTTGGTATATGCTCAATCAAAGAGTGTTCACAATGTGCAGGTATATTGGAAATGGTCAGCTATTATTGCAAGTTTGTTAAAAACTTCTTTTCTATCACTAAGCCACTTTTTCAGTTATTAAAGGATCCTAAGAAAGAAATTGTGTGGTGTTATAAAATTGTTTTTTAACAATAGTGGGATCCACTAGTGTGCCAGGCCAACCAGTATGGAGACTGGCTGACCCTTGCTGTTTCACCCTCATAGGCGTGCCAAACCCCTAAAAGTCCACATCCAACCCACCACTCAAGCAGACCAACAACTTCGCCTTAGCCCCAGCCCCTCTTGGGTATGCTCTGGCAAGTCCATCCCCCATCCTTGGCGGCTATGGCACTCCCACGCTGCATTACCCTCATGGCTGACGGCCATCAGCACATTGTAGTTGGTGGCCAGTTGACATGGTTCCCGTTGGGGGTTCTAGTAGGGCTGAGGTATAAGAGCTAGTAGCATCAGCCACTCCAGGCGCGTCACCTCGCTATTGCCTCATGGATCTCCAGTCCCAACCCTACCCACTTTATTGGCTCTTGCTACTTCAAATAAATAAAGCTGGGCGAAAGAGAGATCTTTATTGAAAGGGAATGACAACATATCTATTCTTAGGCTACTACACCTACTCAAAACCCATTAGCCATCCAATCTGGAACCTTGTTCAATCGTCATTCATCTGCAGTGACTATTCACTTCCAATCTGCTCATCATGAACACCAAATATTATGTTAACTCATCCATAAGCACGATTTGCTGGTCAGCCATATATAATTACTATTATTAAATAACTTCAAGCATCCTCAGCATAAGTTGCTGAGACTATAATTTGGGACAGTGAAATCATAGTCAGACAATTGATAACAAATACATCTATTTCCACCAGAAAATCGCACAATGACCCACGAGTTGGCAGTTGGCATAAAACAAGGGTTTTGCTAAACTGAACAATTAGTTCTCAATTGAGCATCCTCAGCATAAGTTGCTAGTACTCAGATTTGGGGCAGAGAAATAATCATCAGATAGCTGTAACAAATATGTTGGCTTTCTGCAGGAAAATCCCACAATGACCCATGATTTGGCATTTGGCTTCAAACTAGGAATCTGCTGAACTTGAATGATTAATAATTAATTGGTCAACATCCTCAGCATTAATTGCCGGTGTTGACCTATGAACAATATTACTATTGGGGATTATTCCCCAATACTTCAAAAGGGCTCAACCTAACCAAATGGGGCGCACCAATTGGTAACCTTCTCATTAAATTTAGTATAGAACTAGGCAATTTAGCCAGCAATCATGCCAACTAACTGACCCCCTAGTCCTGATACTACTGGGAGGAATCCATCCAGTTAATTTCTAACATATGGAATAAGGAATCTTAGGACTCTTTCATTGATATTAAAATATACATGGTTATGGAACTGATATTGTGATATACAGTTTTTAAATATTTAATTTTAAATCTATTGCGGGGAAGGCCGACCATGGGATGGACACTTCCGAATATGACTTAGGAAAGATAAACTTAGTACCAGGGGAGGCACCCCAGAGAAGCGATGCTATCTCTTGTTGCCAGCGGGAACGCCACTTATGGGGAGGGGAGGGAACGTGTGAAGGGGCCGTAGCCACTATTGAGCACGTGTGAAGGAAGGGGTCTGATTTGATGAACCAGACTGGGAACCAGGAGGAGACCAGCTGCCGGCGACGCGGTGGGAGATATCCAAACATCCACGCTTGAAAGTGGTCCACCAAATGAGACAGAATCTGTGGACAGCTTCTGGGAGGGTGGGGATGGAGCCAGCGATGGCATCCAAGACAATCGTGTGGATAGTCCACATGGCGATTGCAACCACCAGAGCATGGAGGGAGGGTGGGAGGGGGAGGCCATTGATGAAGCAAACATACCTCTTGAAAGACTGAAGGGATGCATTTGATCCTGGCTCAGCAGACGTTGGACTTCGCGCCATATCACTTTAGAGGTGGGGCACTTCTCCAGGCGGTGGAAAAGCGTTCCATACTGTCCACACATGACACAGGATGAGTGTAAAGCGTTAGAGCGCTCAGCTGTACGATACACCCGCCTCAGGCAGCGCCACACATGGGAGCGGACTTGAGGCTGCAGAGAGGATGGTGTGCATATTTCCAGATAGTATTTTGGGTCTCAATGGAGTAAGGGATGTCCATCATGTCCAGATAGTCCACCCTGGATAGGACATGGGGTCGAATGGGGATCACGCCATCATGGATGGGTAGCTCCTGTACCTCTTGTGTGAACTGAGGAGAGGGAAGCCTCTTCAGGTTGTATGTCCACTAATACGAATTCTCCACGCTGCGCTTCGCATGGAGAGTAGGATTCGTTTGTAGTGGGTTTTAGTCCCGTGAGGACCTGTGGCCGATGTGTGTGATGCGAGGTATTTCATCAGGGAGTGGGGTTTGATGAATTGTTGAGGCCCAAGGCTCGGGAGAAGTTGGAGCAGGCCGCGCGGGACCAGTGTGGGATGGGAGTGTAGGAGCAGTGATGGCCGCAATCCAAGTGCCCAGGATCTTGGCAGCATGGGCTTTGAAGTCAAGCAGGCCCATGCCACCTTGATGATGAGGGCCAAACATGACCTCTAGCTGTACTGGTGGAGGGCGGCCTGACCAAAGCCATCCTTTCAGCAAAGCATACTGGGATTTGAAGAAGCTTGGTGAGAAGGGGATGGCGTGGGCTCTGAACCAGACTTTGGATAGGAGCATAGAGTTGGCAAGAACAACCCTGCCAGTGAGGGTAGTAGGGTGGTCTCTGAGAGAGGCGATTCACTTCGTCACGTTGTCCAGTATATGGCATTCCATTACTGCTGACGCATATCCGCCTGCCTCCATCCACACGCCCAGATGGCGCACCGGTCCTATGGTAGGATGTGGCACGAAGGGGAGCACCAGTGAGCGGTGTGTGTTGAGTTAGTAAGGCGTGGACGTGGGCGAGCAGACGGGCCAGGTTGGGAACTAATTGCTGGGGCCCAGCAGTTCTGAAACCGACCAAGGAGGATGATTTCGGTTTTGGAGGCGTTCAGTGCCACGTTGCTTACCTGGGAATATTCCTGGATGAGGGCTTCAAGCGTGCGTGCATCTTTGTATTAGACACCCCCTCACACAATCATCTGCAAATGCCATCATCTTGACTGGGGTCTGGCCTGGCACATGGACCCCAGTGAGTTGGGCATTCACATTTCGCAGTAGTGGGTCAAGGCTGAAGTTGTATAAGAGTGGGCTGAGGGGGTCCCCTTGTCGCAGGCCCCTTTGAGGGCGGACTCCTTCCGTTAGGAAGCCTGGGCCACGCACTGCCATTGTTGCAGATTCTGTGAGCAGTATTACCCAGTTGATGAAGCGAGGGGGTAAGCATAATTGATGGAGGCAGGCCCTGAGATATTCCCCAGTTTACTCTATCATAGGCCTTTTGTTGGTCCAAGAATAGAAGTGCCCAGAGGCTGTGGACTGACACACATTAGCCACTGAGTGCACGATATCCCAAATCGACCTTCTGGGGATGATACCGAGTTGTTCTGGGGAGATGGTGGCAGATGCTACAGTCATTAAACGGTTAGCCATGATTTTTGTTAAAATTTTGGTGTCTGTGTTTGTTAGAGAAATGGGGCGCCAGTTGGCTAAGTCTAGCTTATCCCCTTTCTTAAAGAGTGTGACAGTGAAGGCCTCATGTCCTCCTGGTAGGAGGCGCGTTTCCATCAGGCTTTGGTTAAGTGAGGCGAGCAGCAATGGGGATATATTTGAAATATTTTTTGTAGAACTCATATGGAATGCCATCTGGGCCTGGGCATTTTCAGTTTGGCGCACCGCGAATGGCTGTCCATAATTTGTTCGGAGTAATTAAATTCATTATTTCCAGGTATCAGAAAATGGTGCAGATATGAGCTCAGTCAAGAAATTCTGCCATTTTGGGCGGCTGAATTGGTTCAGCTCGGTATAACTCAGAGTAATATTTTTGCATTTTGATTGCCACTTTGGCCGGTGTGTCCGCAATGGAATTATCCAATCTTCACACCTGTGTGTAGGCCACGCTCTGGCGTGGTGCGAAAAATTTTTTTAAAGAAGTATGCGGTGCACTTGTCACCTTTAGTGATGCGTGTGGCCCTGTATTGGACACAAACCCAATGTTTGTGTTGCCTTTCGAGTGCGTTGAGGTGGGCAGCTGCCTCCGCCCACTTTTGGCCCCATGCAGGGCTGTATCCTGTGGCTGGAATGTTGGACTCCAAGAGGACCTATTCCGCCAGAGCACGCGAGATAACCACTGATGTGGCTCATGAGCGTCTGGAGGAGAGATGGCGATAGTGGCGGATGGTGTCTTCTTTGAAATTTGCCCATGTGGAAATGGGGTCCATACAAAATGGTGCAGCAAACGATTCTGCCAAAGTTGCCTCTTCCACCCACATGGAAAATCCTGGCGACGCGAGCTTGGGGGGTGGATTTTGCACCAATGTGGGGCCTTTGCAACTGTGACGGGTAAGTGGTATGTTATTGAGACCAGTTGGTGGTCAGAGAATTCTATTTTTGTTGTTTTGAAGTGGGAGATGTGGGGTTGGAATTTCGCCAGTATTAGAATAAGGTCGATGCGGGTCATGGACCTTAATTGGCCGTTGTGGATGTGGGGATGCATCATGTTTTTGAGCAGTGGGGCATGTCACGGCAGCGCATCCATTAACCCAAGGGTGGCTTTTAGAACGCGTAGTTCTATGTGACCTTGTGGGGCGTGGGGTGAGGGCAGCCACTAATCCGTTGGTGAGGTTAGCCAACAGTTCATGTCACCAGCTAGGAAAGAATCAGGGGGTAGCGGGAGGATTTGACTTATGAGAAAATTTCCTGACACTCATGTGTACCATTTGGGGCGTAAATGTTGATGATTGTGTGCACAACGTTGGCCCACAAGAAGGTGACGATGAGCACTTGGCCATTTAGGAATGTTTCTGAGGATATGAATTTGAAAAAATTATTTTTTTGAATTAGCACCCCACAGTGCTTTGACCAAAAGGATAGGGATGGGAGGAGCATTGTTTTACAAGCTTCCTCAGAACCTCATGGACAGTGGGACTCCTGGATGGCCAGGATATCCACGGGTATATTTGTGTTGTAAAAAACTCAGTTTCCTAGCCTGGGACAGGGAGGCCTTGAGTCCGGTGATATTCAGCATCCCAAGAGTGAAGGTTTCCCCATCACACCTTAGGTGTGAGGGTGGGCCCCCAGGCCCACCAGCCTCTTCCAGGTCCCCACGGGCTTTCACAGCAGTGTGGGTGTTAGCAGCAACGCTATCAGGGTTTTTGTTAATTTTTGCAGAAAGAGTCGCATTGGCTTTGGCCTTCACTTTTTGTTTTCCCGACGACGGACGAATTTTTTTTGGTGCGGATAAGTTTGGTGCACCGGTGAGCGGGGCAAATTTTTTTTTTTGGTTGGGATAGGTCCCAAGTCAGTTTTGACTGGGGCTTGGGTGCAACAATTGGGTGAGATCAAATCTCCCATCAGATCCTCAGATAGAGTGGCCCATTCAGCATGGGCCTCCCAATCTGATTGGGTGATGGATTCCTGAGTCACTTCCGCCACAAAGGTCTACATGTCCTCCTGGAGTTGTGAGTGTGGGATAGTGGTGGTGGCCTTGGCCGCTTCCTTGGCCACGGCCCTACGGGCCTGCTTGGCCTTCTTCTGCTCCTGTGGGGAGATGGGCTTTACCAATAGGTAGCAGCCTTGTGCTCCCCACAGGGAAGCCTCCTTGGTGCTTGCAGTTGGTTCGTAGTGCGCCTCTCCGCTGGCCATGGCCGCTGAGGGGTGCTCTTGGAATGTGACGCCCTCCTTGATAGGGCATGCATGCGCCTTATGGCTGAATGCATCACAGTGGGTGCAAAATGGGGGGCGCGCTGTCAATGGTTACCCAGAATGGGTGGGTGGTATGCCCTGCGATGTCAATAAAGGTGGAGTGCGGGATCTGGGTTAGGTCCTTCACAATCTCCTCAGTTGGGGTCAGAACTGCGATGGCTTTGCCGGTGCACAGGTGTGGCATCAGCGTGAAACGTTGCATTTGAAAAGATTGTATTTCGCTGTATATGGCGAGACCATCTTTCAGGTGTTGCTCCAAAATGTCACGTTTTACCGTAGTAGGCAAAAAGTCAAACGTGAGGAAAATTTGGTTTGATTTTATCCATCTGGTGCGTTTGGTTTCAACGACCCATTGCCCTTCGGGGAGGTCAACCACTATGTTCACTGCTGCAGCCTTGTCTGCTGCTTTTTTGCTTTCAAAACCCAGGTCCAGCCAACCGTGCAACATGGAGTGAGGTGCAATGTACACCGCGGTCAGGAAAATTTTGTGTATATCTTCACAAAATTTTTCCCATAAGGCCATTTTTTGATGTCCAGATACACACAGACTCCAAATTCCACCGACGAAAGTGGCTGGGAGTGTGGCGTGTTAATGTACTGGTTGCATCGTGCTTGCCATGCAAGTATCTCCGGGGAAATTGTGACCGCCAGTTTTTTGAGATTTTTTTCTATTCCGCCGGATTCTCTGGGGCGTTTTCAAACATTAGAGGCCGTGGGCCTTCCACCTGCTCCTCTTGCCTTGCTTGCTAACTGCTCCCAGACATGGGCGCAGACTAATCTCCTCTATGAGATTTTCAAACTAGATTAAGTCTTGAATTGAATAGGTTGCAAAAGTGTTTTCAACGAGAAAGAAAAGTTTTTGTGATATACAGTTTTAATCAGCCATTATTTATTTATACTGATGCTTTATTGATGGCAGTCAGTTCCATATTGAGTCAGGTGGATAAATTAAGCAATGAAACCTGTAGCATATGTGAGCCATACTGAGTTAGTAAGAGCAAAACTATACTGTGACTGAGTGGGAATGCCTTGTGGTAGTATAAGTCTGTAAGCAGTTCAAATTATATATTCACAGAGCACATTTTGCTGTGGTGACAGACCATTCCTTGTTGAGATGGCTGCAATACTTATAGGGGCCTGAAGGGAGTTTATCCAATGGGCTTTAAAAGTTACAAGAGTATGATTATGAGATCATGCACTGAGCTGGGACCACGCATAAAAATGCTGATGAATTATCATGGTTACACACCATTATAGTTTTGCAGAGTGAAGCGGATTCTTTGAATGAGAAAATGCTTGGTGAACATAGTGGTGACTAGCCACCTGAGATTCAGAAATCACTAAACAAAACAAATAAAACACAAAGATGATAGAGGTCAATTGTTTAAAATCATTGGGGAAATTCCTAGTTATTTTTACGGCCATCCAAGTGCAAAACAATTATTAATGCGGCTCATAATGTAACCAGGTATGGGAGCCTACAGAAAACTCTGAAGCAGGTTCAATGGGACTACTACTGGGAATCCCTTAATGTTGATGTCATGGAACATCTTGGTTATTGTGCCATGTGTCAGGCGCACAAGCCCTTTAAGAAATCCACTACTTTATTTTTAGTAGAGCCTGGGTTCGCATGGCAACTGTATCCATTAAATAATAGGGACTTTGACCTGAGTATTGTAAAAAAGGTATGTCATTTTAGAAATTGATCACCTGACTCGTTGGGTAGAGATGCGTGCTATAGCTAAAGTAGATGCCAGCAGTATTGGTATGTTTATAATGTAGCAGTTAATCTTTTAGCAAGGCTGCCCCCAGGTTATTTTATCAATAAACAAAAGTAACTTTGAAACTCATTTCATTCTAAAGTTAAATTAGTTAATGAGAAATTCAGAAAATTGCTTTTCTGGTGACTTGGGCTCCGCTGGTTGGCAGGCCAACCAGTATGAAGACTGGTTGACCTTTGCCATTTCACCTTAGGCGTCAGGGCCAGCAGCGCCAGCTGACCCCTTGGCATGTCATCTGCGCCATTTGGGAGTCCCCCAGCCTATTCCAACCCATAAGAATAAACATAAACTTAATTAAATAGGGAAAATAGGCAAAGGGAGTGTTATAATTTTGGATGGTGTTGTTAGGATCCATCATATTGTCTGCACAGGTCAAACCCATTGAACAACAGACAGACGATGTGGGGATTGTTAGTCTTTTGGACACACTTAAAATATACCAAAATTAGGAGCAAAACCCCCCCCCCAACAAATTTTTGTTTACTTTTAATAAATACAGCTAACTTTCTCTGTTCCACTCTCTCTACTATTAACAACCTAACTTCCTCGATCGCCCATCTTGCTTATATATAGCGGCTTTAGATGATACTGTTCTCATTGCTTAGATTATTCTATTCCGCTGATTCTCCTCAATTTCTGCTTGTTATTCTTTAGCTCTCTATCACCCTAATTGGAGGCGATCTGATTCATATTCATCAAATGTTGACATCACCTTATCACCTTATTGACTCTAATGAGGCAATCCAATGATAGCACATTATATCCCAATATCACCTCATCTCAAGGCGCTCAAATAATCGTAACTGATATCATGTTCAGCGGATTTTTTCAAATACGCTCTAGCAGTTCCAAGCTTATCATCCAGTCATATTGGAATTACAACATTACCCCTCCTTAACAGGATAATAAGGCTTCTATTACTTATATGGTTGGAGGAACTTTTCATGTGCTCAGTTTATGATCTGATCAATTGCAGGTCCTTGATGGTATACACGTTGACCCCAGTTTTCTCTATAACTTCTAATGGAACAATCCAAATACTGGCCAGCTTGTGTTTCTGCCCAAACCCATGTTTGTCATGGAAGAGAACCATATTACCCTCTTTGAACTGCGCCAACCTGCTATGATATACCTGATTGGCAGCCTGATTTTTGATCAAATTGGCTAAGCTGAAGGAATATGCTTCAGTTTGCAATTTAATCAAAGTTTTTGCAAGGTTAGTCAGATAGCGGCGGGGTTCCATTCTTCCAGTATCTTCTACACATGAAAAAAGTAATGCCAGAAGAGCTGGGTGTCAGCCATTTAGTAGTTTAGGGGCTCTTCCCCGTGGTGTATGTAACTAATATTATAAGCAAACATGGCAGTGGAAAGGAGGGAGCACCAATCTGAAGGCTGATCAGTTGCTAAATTTTGTAGTCTGTTCACCAAAGTTCCATTCACCCGCTTGACCATTCCATTGGACTCAGGGTGATATGGCGTCATCAGAACCCTGTAGATACCCATAAGCTCATTCAGTTTGGTAATAATGTGCAAGGTGTAGTTGATTCCATTATCAGTGAGAATGAACTGAGGGCAGCTGTGTCACTAAATAATGAATTCCATTATGAACTTGACCACTGTGACTTCCTAAATCCCATTCTGTCCGGACTTCAACCCACCTGGTCAAGTGGTTGATAGCCACCAGAATGTACTTACACCAGTTAGCTCCTGTTGAAAAAGGACTGATGACATCAAGGAAAACTGTATGACAAGAAAAATGTGGTTTCACTACCTGGTACAAAGTCTTACGGTGGAATGGCTTCTCTACTTGGCACTGATGGCAACAAGAAATGATTTTGAGCACATCAAAGCTCATGCTTTCCCAATAGTACCAAGGGTGCAACAACTTTATTGTCTTATCCCACCATGTCTGACTGCCTTGTGGGCACTCATAATAATTAACAGCTGTGCTGAGGGTTGCAGAAAATTCACCATAGAATCGCTGATCCGCTTGTACAGTTCCCCATTCCATTAAAAGGTATTTGTTCGCATCTCATTCAACGCTTTGATCACTATGGCATGTTGTAAAATCGATGGAATCATTTAAGATATGCCTTAAGGGTTTTTGCACATGGTCAACCCGCTGAGTAATTGGAATGACAATATGAGGATTGTTGGCCCACTTGGAGAACACTTATAATAATAAATATAACAAAAGGGAGCAATATCCCTGAAAACACTTCTTTTACTGTAAATACTCTGAGCGGATCTTCCTAGTCTGCTTACTCTTTCTACTATAAGCAACTTACCTCTCTCAATCGGCCATCTCGCTTATATACAATGGCTTTGGATGATACTGCTCTCATAGCTTGGACTATTCTATTCCACTGATTCTCCTCAATTTAGCTTGTTATTCTTTTAGCTCTCTATCACCCTAATTGTAGGCGATTTAATTCATATTCATTAAATGCTGACATCGCCTTATTGCCTTATTGCCTTATTTGGAGGCAATTCAATAATAACGCATTATATCAAATATTGCCTTATTTTGAGGCACTCATATGCTTGAAACTAATTTCATGTTAAGTGAATTATTTCTAATCCGCCCTAGTGATTCCCAGCTTATCGTCCAGTCATATTGGAATCACAACATTAACCCTTCTTGACTAAGTGATATGGCTCTTATTGCTTATATGGTCAGAGGAACTTTGCATGCACTTGGTTAATGATATGACCACTTGCAGGGTCCTTGATGGTATAAGCGTCAACCCCAGTTTTCTCTGTAACTTCAAACGGACCAATCCAGATGTTGGCCAGCTTGTGTTTCAGACCAAACCCATGACGGACATGAAAAAAACCATATCTCCATCATTTAATTGATCAAGGCCACTCCAACATACTTTATCATCTGCCTGAGCCTTAATCTTCCTTGCTAAACTGCATGAGTATGTTTCAGTTTGCAGTTTGATCAGCATGTCCGCTAAGTTAGTCAAATACCAATGAGGATCCATTCCTCCAGTTTCCTCTATGCAGGAATAGAGCAGTGCTGGAATGTAAGGCATCAGCTTGGAGGTGACTTTCATTATGATATAGAGTAAAAAAGCCTTATAATTAAATCCAGTTAGGTTTGTGGTCACTGGTACTCCCACCATGAGGACCTGTGCAAGGTGAGCAAGAAGAGAGTAACGTCATAATTGATTTTTAAAACGATTGAGAATCATGTACACCACTATATACCCTAGAAGGAAAAGGGGTGCATATTGGTACATGATAGGTGGAACGTTTAAGGTCTTGGTGAAAGGTTCTCCCTTTGGCAAGTTATTTAATAAGAAGTTCAATAATGGGTTCTGGTTTGGAGGTGACAAGTGGGCATGGGCAGTTGGCATCACAATATTTACCAGCACATTTGATAAGAAGAATTGCAATAAAAGTAGTGGGTTCCAAATAATAACTAATATAAAAGATATTGGGATCAAATTGTATTAAAATCCTTTATGCTAGCTTAAGATTACTCTTAGCTAGCCTGGTTTATTTATATTATAAAAATTGAGGGTAGATTACCTCAATTGATTAGGGATGTAAGGCAATAAAATGTTGCATTGAGGGGAGATTAACTCATTGATTAGGGATGTAAGGCAATAAAATGTTGTATTGAGGGTAAATTACCTCAATTGATTAGGGATGTAAGGCAATAAATTAATGCATTGAGGGTACTGCACAATGCACTTCAGTTTTAGAGTCCATATGACCCCAAAAGTTCATAGGAAGACCCTCAATGCAACTATAATTAAAGCAAATTCCAAAAAAATGGATGATGACAATAATTAAAATAAAATAGAGTCAAAGTAAACAAATGTTCCATTATAAATCAAATCAAACAAAGTGAATCAGAAAATTAATAAAAATCAAATTAATAGAATTTGAATAACTAAAAAATTAGCCCTTTGCACATTGATTGGGGTGCCAGCCAAAGGAAGCTATTGGCAGTTAGTAGGTCTAATAACATGAAAACCTTACCCATGCCATAACCAGAAAAATTTGAGTCTCGATCTAGAGGTGGAAAAACTTTCTTCAACGGAGTTGACCCTGTTCAGGTTTCATGTCATTTCTTTCTTTTGGTAATGCCTGTCCCCTGGTCAGCTTGCCTCAGTTAAATAAATAAATAACTAAAAAATTAGGAAAATGACACTCAGTTTAAAAGAACTGAGAAATTGTTCAGGATCCCAATCCTGGCACTATCTCCCTCCTTTAAGATTGTCTTCTCATAGGATTCCAACTTCTTTCTGCATTTTTATAAATTAGCTCTTGGCTCCCAAGTGCTCTTTTCTATAGGATATCCCTTCCATTTGATCAGAAAATGTCTCTTCCCTCTGATGAGCCTATCTTCAATGAGCTCTTCCATGTCATATTCTTCCACATGATCTAGAATAATTGATAAGTATATTTGCCCTTTTTGTTGATGGAAAAGTGTAGGCAATCTCTGAGGGGTCAAAGGTGATGTGTGGAAGGTGTTGTGTGCTGTTGAATCAGAAGGCAATTGAGTCTGGTAGGTAGTATCAGATATTTTCTTTATAACCTTCAATGGCCCAATTCTTCTTGGACCCAGCTTTCTTGATGGCTACATCACCTAAGGTACTTGGTGTCTAAGTATACATATGATCCTTCTTTCAAGTCTGAGAATCCCTACGTTTCTTATTATCTTGTTTCTTATAACTCTGTATTGCTTTAGCTAGATTATCCTTGAGTTCCAGTTGTAGATCTTCTATTTTCTTTACATATTCATGAGCTGCTGGTACTATGCTATATTGAGTGGAACTTGATATCATATGTGGTTTGTACCCGTGATTTGCCATGACAGGGGTCATATTAGTTGATGCATGGTATGAGCTGTTATAACTGAATTGGACCATTGAAAGAAGTCTTGACTAGTTGACTTATCTGGAATTTACATAGGAATGAAGGTATTGCGCTAAAACCTGATTCACTCTCTCTGTTTGTCCATCTGTCTATGGATGAAAGGCAATTAATAGCTTTAGTCTGATACCCAGCATATCAGCAAAACCTCTCCAAAACTTAGATGTAAATTAGGACCCTCTGTCAGAGATGATATCTGAAGGACAGCTAAGGTGAGGATAGATATGTTCAATGAATAGATTGTCTGTCTCAACAGCTGAAGGTACCCCAGAACATGGGACAAACTCAGCAGCTTTAGTCAATCTATCCACTACCACCCCTTATGAAAAATATACATCACTTATAGCTAGGTCAGTTATCAAATCCATAGATATGCTTCTCCATGGACCACTAGGAATTGGCAAGGTTTAAAGTTTTCAAAAAGGTTTCTGAGTAGATAATTTATTTCTTAAACATTTTTGATAGGCTTGATTATAGTCTTCCACATCTCTTGTCATTCCTGGCCACCAATAATCATATTGACTCCGTTTGAATGTTTTCTTTGGATCCTCATGACTTGTAGCTGGACTGTCATAGAAGCTTTTAAATACTTCCATTTGAGATTGTACATCTGGGACTCATAATGCACGTTGTAGGTATATTTCTTTGTCCTTGATCACCAGTGCATGAGGGAGTCCAGGAAGGTAGTCTCCTTTTAGAATCACTTGGTACTAATTCCTTCCTTTGTGCCTCCTTTACTTTTTTACAAGTAATTTCTGCCTGTTGCATGGCTATGAAAGAAAACAAATATCTGTCTGTTTCAATCACTGGTCTAGTATTATAATTCAAATTTTCATCATAATTTTCACAATGGTCCTCTCTTCTGCTAAGTGCATCTGGAACAGTATTAAATATTCCTGTTTTAAAAGCAAAGCAGAAATCATATTTGACTACGTCTAAAGCCCATCGTGCATGTCGCTGACTGATCTTATAGCCTTATTTGAAATATAGAAGGTTTTTATGATCCTTTCTAATAATTACAGAGTGTTTACTCCGTTCTAGATATCTTCTCCAGGGTTCCGTAGCCTTAACAATAGATAAAAGTTCTTTATCATAGACCTTGCAGTTCCTTTCTGCATCCAACATCTTTTGAGAAAAGAAGGCCACAGGATGGGCTTTCTTATCATACCCCTCCTGAAACAGAACTGCACCTTAGGCGAAGTCTGATGCATCTTTCTCAAGAAAAAAATTGATTGGTTAAATCTGGTCTGATAAGAATTTGAGCTGCAATGAAGCCTTCCTTTAAGGCTTCAAAAGACTCTTGATCCTTTTGCGTCCAAATATAAGGTACTGAGTTTGAATTAAGGTCTGTCAAGGAAAGGGAAATTGCTGAAATTTTTGAATAAATTTTCTACAGAAGTTTGCAACCCAAGGAAGGCGCGCAACTTAGTTCTTGTTGTAGGGCGAGGCCAATCTGTGACTGATGATACCTTGCTAGGCGAAATGGCAAAACCCCCTTCTTGGATGGAATACCCAAGGAAGTCTATTTCTTTGTAGAAAAACTCACATTTTTCTAACTTATCATACAAGTTGTACTTCCTGAGTCTCTGGAGCACTGCCTCCACATGTTCTACATGGGTACCCATATCCTTAGAGTATATAAGAATATCATCCAAGTAGACTACAACGAATTCATTCAACATAGGGAACAGTACTTCTGACATCAAGGCTTGAAAGGCTGCTGGGGCATTACATAGCCCAAAGGCATTACCAGATATTCTTAAAGTCCAAAGGGTGTCCTAACATCTGTCTTCCGTTCATGTCCTTCTGCAATTCTGACTTGACTGTATGCATTCCTTAGAACCAATTTGGTGAAAATCTGAGCCCTTGTTAAACTATCAGTTAATTGTTCTGCTGATAAGCCTGGATGTCTAATTTTTACTTTGATTGAGTATAGATTAGAGTAATCCACACAAGGTCTCAGGCCTCCATCTCGTTTCTTGACAAAAAAATAGGAGAAGAGCATGGTGAGTTTGAACATCTCATGAATCCATTGTCTAATTTTCTTTGAGATATTGTTTCAATAATAAGCCTTGTTGGTGAGTTGTAGGAAAAACTTTCCCCAACTAGGCATTTTCCCTGGCATAATTTCAATTTTCAAATCACAATCACGGCGTGGTGGCAGGGTCTTACAATTCTCCTCACTGAATACATCCTGGTAGCCTTGTAGCTCCTTGGGTAAATTTGTTATTTTCTGATTGTTTTCACGTGGCTCAATGGAGCATAGCCAGGGGTGTCAATTTAAGTCCATCTCTGTCTGTAACATTAATGAACTTAAAACTCCTCCCTGGTTGAAGTTGACAGTTTGATTGTCCCAGTTGATATTACAATGGGCTTCCTGCCACCATGGAAAACCAAGTACCACTGGGCAGGTTATCTTGTCCATTACTGAAAATTTTTGACTTAATCTGCATCCTCCAATGTTGACGTTGAAGGGATAGTCTGCCACTTGAACATCCTATACTGTCCCATCCACTAATTTGGCCTTCTCCTTATGAGAGGAGACCCCTCTTAATGCCTTAAAAATGCTGTTGTCCATGAAATTGGCCATGGACCCAGTGTCCAGTAAGGCCCAGGTTGTAACTTCTTGGCCCCTATTGGAAAAGTGTATCTGAATAGTAGCGTAGAGTTGAGATGAAACTTTATTACTACTAATAATTGCTAATATTAAAGAAGTTTGCTTACTTGTTAAGTTGGTAGGTGGTGGATTTATTGTGGTGAAGGCTGACCAGGGGACAGATACTTCCAATAAGACATGAGGAAAATGAAACACAATAATAGGGGGGCAACCCGGAGAATCTAATGCTGTCTCCTGTTGCCAGCAGGAACGCCACTACTGGGAGGGGGAACGTATATAGGGGCCAGAGCCACAATTGAGCACGTGTGGAGGAAGGGGTCAGATGTGATGAACCAGACTGGGAACCAGGAGGAGACCAATTGACGGCGACGCTGCGGGAGGTAACCAAACAACCACACTTGAAAGTGATCAACTAAGTGCAACCAGAACCAGCGGACAGCTTCTTGGAGGGTGGGGGTGGAGCCTGAGATGGCATCTAAGACAATCGTGTGGATAGTCCACATAGCGATTGTGACCACCAAAGCATGGATGGAGGGTGGAAGAGGGGAGATCATAGATAAAGCAAACATATCCCTAGACAAACTGAAGGGATGAGCCTGATCCCAGCAAAGCAGACGTTGCACCTCATGCCAAATCGCTTTAGATGTAGGGCACTTCTCCAGGCGGTGAAACAGCGTTCCATACTGGTCACGCATGACATAGGATGAGTGCAAAGCGTTGGAGCGCTCAGCAGTGCGGTACACTCGCCTCAAGCAGCGCCACACATGGGAGTGAATATGAGGCTGCAGAAGAGGGTGGTGGGCATTTTTCCAAATCGTTTTCTGGGAATCAAGGGAATAAGGGATGTCCATCATGTCCAGGTAGTCTACCCTGGCCAAGACATGGGGCCTCGTGGGTATCAAGCCGTTCAGAATGGGTAGTCCCTGTACCTCCTGGGTGAACTGAGGAGAGGGGCGCCCCCTCTGGGCAGTGTGTCCACAGATAAAAACTCTCCACTCAGCGCTCCGCATGGAAGGAGAATTCGTTTAAAGTGGAGTGAAGTTCCATGGGGACCTGCGGCCAAAGGATGGGAAGCCAGATACTTCATCAAAAAGTGAAGGTGTTAGATTGGTAAGTCCCAGGGCACGGGAGAATTTGAATTGGGCCATGTGGGACCAGTTTTGGGCCAGAAGTGTAGGGATGGTAACAGCAGCGATCCAGGTGCCCAGTATTTTTGCAGCATGGGCCTTAAAGTTGAGCAGGCCCATGCCTCCACTATGGCGAGGGCCAGACATGACCTCTAGTCGTACTGACAGTGGGCAGCCCAACCAAAGCCACCCTTGCAGAAGGGCGTATAGTGACTTGAAGAAACATGGGGAGAAGGCGATGGCGTGGGCCCCAAACCAAACTTTGGAAAGGAGCATAGAGTTGGCTAGTACAACCCTGTCGGTAAGGGAAGTAGGGTGGGCTCTGAGGGAGGCGATGCGCTTCGTTACATTGTCCAGAATACAGTTTTCCATCACCGTTGAGGCATACCCGCCTGCCTCCAACCACACCCCCAAATGGCGGACCAGCCCAATGGTAGGGCGCGGCACAAAGGGAGCACAAGTGGGGCAGTGTGGGAAGGGCGGGGAAAGCAAGTGAGCGTGCTAGCAGATGGGGTGGACTGGAAATAGGGCGCTGAGGCCCAGCGGGTTTGATACTAACCAAGGAGAATGATTTCAGTTTTGGAGGTGTTGAGTGCAGCATTACTTACCCGATAGTAAACCTGGATAAGAGCTTCAATTGTGCATTCATCATGATTGTTAGACACCCCAACCACACAGTCATCAGCAAATGCCAACATTTTGACCAGGGCTTGGCCTTTCACTTGGACCCCAGAAAGGCGGGCATTCAAGATGTGAAGGAGTGGGTCCAGGCTGAAGTTATATAAGAGTGGGCTAAGGGGGTCCCCTTGGCGTAGTCCCCTTTGAGGGCGGACTATGTCCGTGAGAAAGCCAGGGCCACGCACAGCCATTATGGCAGATCCCATCAGCAGCATCACCCAACTGATGAAGCGAGGGGGTAGGCGGAATTGGTGGAGGCAGGCCCTGAGGTATTCCCAGTTTACTCTATCATAAGCCTTCTGTTGGTCTAAAAATACAATTGAACCAGAGGTTGTGGACTGACAGGCGTTGGCTACAGTGTGCACGTTGTCCTAAATCGACCTTCTGGGCATGAAACAAAATTGTTCTGGGGAGATGGTGGCAGATGCTACAATCCCTAAATGGTTAGCCATGATTTTAGTCAAAATTTTTGTGTCAGTGTTTGTTAGAGAAATGGGGCGCCAGTTGGTTAAGTCTAGCTTATCCCCTTTTTTGAAGAGCGTAATGGTGTAGGCCTCTTGCCCTCCTGGTAGGAGGCGCGTTTCCAAATTGCTCTGGTTAAGAGAGGCAAGCAACAGTGAGGATAAATGTTTGAAGTACTTTTTATAGAACTCATAAGGAATGCCATCAGGGCCAGGGCATTTCCTATTTGGTGCACCGCAGACGGCATACAGAATTCATCTGGAGTAATCAAATTCATCAACTCCGGAAACAGGAAATGGTGCGGATGTTTGCACTATTAAGAAAATTTGCCAAAATGGCTGGCAGAATCAGGTTGGATTGGTACAATTCAGAGTAATAGTTTTGTATCTCAATCGCCACTTTGGCATATCCACTATGGAATTTTCTGGCCTTCGCACCTGTGTGCAGGCCAAGCTCTGGCGTGGTGCAAAGAATTTTTGAAAAAGTAAGTGGAGCATATGTCGCCCGCTGTGATGTGTTTAGCTCTGTACTGAACATAAACCTGATGCTTGTGTTGCCGCTCAAGCGCGTTGAGGTGGGCAGCTACTTCCACCCACTTGTGGCCCCAAGAAGGGCTGTAGCCCTTGGCTGGAACGTTGGACTCCAGGTGGGCCAGCTCTGCCAGAGCGCGAGAAGACCGCGGAGGCAGATTGTGAATGTTGGGAGGACAGATGGTGAGCCTGGTAGATTGTGTCCGCCTTGAAGGCTGACCAGGTGGAAATTGGATCAGTGCAAAATGGTGCAATAAACTCTGGAGCCATGGTCACAGATTCCATCCATGAGGAAAATCGTGGCAATGCATTTTCAGCTGGGCAGATTTTGCACCAATTAGGAGCCTGAGCAATGGGGTTGGGTATGTGGAAGGAAATTGATCCAACCTGTGATCGGAGAAATTGATCTTTGTCATGGTGAAATGGGAAATTTAGGTGCGAAATTTCAATGGTGCAAGGATAAGGTCGATGTGGGACATGGACCTTAAGTGGCCAATCTGGACGTGGGGGCGCAACATGCTTTTGAGAAGTGGAGCATGATGTGGCTTTATGCCGATCAACCCTAGGGTGGCCTTGAGGACGCGTAGTTCTACATGTCCCTGTGGCGGGGAAGATGAGGAAGGCCAGCAGTTGGTGGATGGGTTCAACCAACAATTGATGTCACCAACAACAAAAAGGTCAGGGGGTAACAGAAGGGATTTGACCAACAAGAAAAATTCCTGACGTTCTTGTGTACATGTTAGGGCATAAATGTTGATGATAGCATGCACTACGTCAGCCCACAAAAAATTGACAACAAGGACACGGCCACTAAGGAAGGATTCTTATGATAAAAATTTAAAATAATTGTTTTTTCTAATAAGCACCCCACAGTGCTTGGACCAGAAGGATAGGGAAGGGAGGAGCATGGATTTCCATGTTTCCTCAGAACCACGTGGGCTTTGGGACTCCTGGATGGCCAGGATGTCCACGGGTAAATTATGTTGTAAAAAACTCAGATTTCTAGCCCAGGATGGTGAGGCCTTGAGTCTGGTGATGTTTAACATCCCTAAAGTAAAGGCTCCCCTCATCGCAACTTAGGTGTGAGTGGAAGGGCACCTGAGCCCTTCAGCCATCTCTTGTTCCTCTACGGCGCTTTTTGGCACCTCAGGTATGTGATGCAACGTAGTTGGAAGAATGGGTAACTTTAGCAGTTGGGTTCACGTTGGCTTTTGCCTTTGTTTTTTGTTTCCCCACTGCAGAACAAGATTTTTGCGGTGTGTGCATTTTTGGTGCACCAACAAAAGCTTTTGATTATTAGCTGGGAGGTTGGAGACTGAGTCAGTTCCAATCGAGGCTTGGGCACATTGGTCAAATGAGTTTGACTTGCCCATTGGGGCTTCAGCTTGGGTAGCCCAATCCGCTTGGGCGTCCCAATCTGATTGGTTGAGAGATTCTCGAGCTGCTTCCACCACGAAAGTCTCAATTTCCTCCTGGAGCTGGGAGGGTGGGACAGCAGAGGCAAGCTTGGCCGCCTCCTTGGCGGCCACCTTGCAGGCTTGTTTGGCCTTCTTCCATTCTTGTGGGGATATTTGGTGCACTACTAAGTAGCAACCTTGTGCTCCCCATGGGAAGGCCTCCTTTTATTGGCGGTTGGTTTATAGTGAGTCTCCCCGGTGTTCATAGCCTCTGAGGGATGCTCTTGGTATGTGATGCCCTCCCTGGAAGGGCAGGTGTGTGCATTGTGACTGAACACATCATAAAAGGTGCAAATGGGAGGTGCGCTGTCCACGGTGACCCTGAAAGGGTGGGTGGCTTGCCCCTCAATAGTGACAAAAGCGGTGTGCGGTATTTGGGTTAGATCCTTCGCTATCCCCTCATCTGGGGTTAGGGCTGCAATCACTTTGCCGGTGCACAGGTGTGGCATCAGCGTAAAGCATTGCATTTTGAAGGATTGTATTTCGCTGTATATGGCGAGCCCAGCCTTCAGGTGTTGTTCAAGCATGGCGCGTTTGACTGTAGTGGGCAGAAAGTCAAAAGTTACAAAAATCTGGTTTGATTTTGTCCATTTGGTGCGCTTAGTTTCGATGACCTGCTGCCCATCTGGGAGGATTAACACAACGCGCACTGTTGCAGCTTCGTCCGCTGCTTCATTGCTTTCAAAATTGAGATATAGCCAACCGCATGGCATGAAATGAGGTGCAACATACACCGCGTTCAGTAAATGAGTGTTCACATCCCCACAAAATTTTTCTCACATTGCCATCTGCTGAACATCCAGGAATACCCGTACTCCATGTTCCACTGACGAAAGTGGTTGAGAGTGCAGCATATTAATGTACTGGTTGCATCGCACTTGCCAAGCTAAAATTTCTGGGAAAATGGTTATCGCTGGCTTTTTGTTAATTTTCTATTCCTCCGGGTTCCCTGGGGCGTTTGCAAATTTTAGATGTTGTGGGGCCAACACCTGTGCCCTTTACCTTGCATGCCCAACTGCTCCCTGACATGGGTGCAAACTAATCTCCTCGGTGAGATTATCAAACTAATACCTGACTTGAATTGAATTTGTTGCAAAAGTGATTGCAACGAGAGAGAAAAGTTTGGTAGGTGGTGGACAAATTCTAAAACATGCAACTACAAGATGACCCTAGTCTCCACAGTATAGACAACTTCCCTTTTGAGTTTGACGTTTCTTTTCCTCATGTGTTGATTTAAATCCTACTCCTTCTTTAGGCATAGTTCTTTAAAAGGTTCCTTATTTTGACGTACTCCCACTGTGGAATTCTTGTCTTGTCTTCCAGTTCTATCATAGAGTTTCAAATCCTTGGGTAACTGTTCAAACTTACGCCCTCATAAGCATAATTCCTTTACTAGTTTATTAGAAATTTCTGGCAACTGATGATATTTCAGGAATTACTTATATTTTGGGGCCATTTTCTTCTGGATCAGGAAACATTCTTCTGTGTCATCCAGATTTAGTTGTTTCTTTGGATTGATAAACTTGTCACAATAGGGCCTTTACTTGTCAGAGCCTTGTTGAAGCTCAAACACTGTTGACACTTTTCGAGTATGTTAGTCATTAAACTGACTTGAGAAAGTAGTTCCTAACAAAAACGTGGGTAGTTGTGTTGCAAATCAGTGTCCTCAGATTTGCATTGGCAAACCACTGGCGGGGTTTTCCAATTAGCTGCTTAGCTACATGATTGACTTTCATTACATCTTCTGTAAACTTCCTTGTTTCAGCTTCAAGTTTTTATTCTGAAAATTAGTGAATATCCATAATGTCTTGATGCTCACTACTAGTGGGTTGCATTGCTGACACCTGGTTCATTACTACTGTGTGAACCTGGCAGGAATGATCAGGTTCACCATAAGTTGGTTGGTAATGTTGCTGAGTAGCTATCATGCTATGTGGTAGATTGTGAGGCCTGTAAGAAACACAGCCCCAAACAAGGTGGCAACAATTAATATTATAAAGAGAGGGGTGACCACTGAACCGCCTGAAATGTCCTGAATGAACCAGCCTAGTATAGAAGCCAGGGGGGTGGAAGGCGAGTCAGTAAGGGTGTACAGCTACCAACCTGAAGGTTGTGGGTTCGATTCCCGCGCTTTGCACATTGATCGGGGTGCCAGCCAAAGGAAGCTATTGGCGGTTAGTAGGTCTAATAACACGAAAACCTTACCCATGACATAACCAGAAAAATTTGAGTCCTGATCTGGAGGTGGAAAAACTTTCTTCGATGGAGTTGACCCTGTTCAGGTTTCATGTCATTTCTTTCTTTTGGTAATGCCTGTCCCCTGGTCAGCTTGCCTCGGTTAAATAAATAAATAACTAAAAAATTAGGAAAATGACACTCAGTTTAAAAGAACTGAGAAATTGTTCAGGATCCCAATCCTGACACGGAAGTGCAGGGTGCAATCCATACATTAGTTGGAAAAGACTTTTCCCCATAGCAGAATGATTTAACGTTGTAAGCAAAGATGGCAGTGGAAAAAAGAGAGGTCCAATCAGAAGATCGATCCATCACTTATTTCCAAAGTATGTTCATCAAGGTACCATTAACTTCCTCAATCATTCCATTAGATTCAAGATGATAAGGGGTGTTAGAACCCTGCGGATACCCTTCAATTTGTTGAGCTTAGGTAAGATGTGAGAAGCGAAGTTTATTCTGTTGTCAGTAAGGATGAATTGGGGACAACCGTGTTGCTTAATTATACATTTCATGACAAACTTAGCCACCATTAGTGCCCCCAGATCGTATTTGGTCACGCCTCAACCCACCTGGTCAAGTGGTTAATTGCTACCAGGATGTATTTGGACCAGTTTGCCCCTGTTGGCAGGGGACCCACAACATCTATTGAAATGGTGTGCCAGACGACGTGTGGCTTCACTAACCGGTATAAGGTCTTTTGGCAAAATAGTTTTTCCACCTGGCACTGATGGCAACAGGAAATTGTCTCAAGCACGTTGAAGTTCATGCTTTCCCAATAGAGCCTTGATTGCAGTAATTCCATGGTCTTATGTACTCCACTATGTCCATATGCTCGGTGTGTGCTCATAATAATAGTTGGGTAAGTGGAAGTTCTTAGAAAATTCACAGTAGTGTCCCCATCCGCTTATACAATTCCCCATTTTTCTAGAATATATTGGCCCTTAATCCATCCAATACCTTAATGACTGGGGGCGGTTCAATTTTGTACTTTCCAATAAGCATCTTATCAAACATTATATCACTTAGATCCACCTTAACTGCTTTATGGGTAATCTTGATAAACAATTGGCATTCTGGTGTTTTGCTCTGGATCATTGAAGAATTTTGAAATTGTATGCCTGAAATTTAAGAGCTATCGGGCCAGACGCCCTTTTGGATCTTTGATATTCTGTAACCAGCGTAGTGAGGCATGATCTGTTACAACTTTGAATTTCACCCCATGCAAATACACCTGAAATTGCTTATAAGTGTAGATCACCGCTAAGCACTCCCGCTTAGTCATGGTGTAATTGCGCTCATGGCTGTTCAAACTATGACTTCAGTATTCTATGGGGTGCTCTTCTCCTTCCTTCTATTTTTGGGATAGAACTGCCCCACGGCGGAGAGGGACGCATCCATATGAATAATAGACTTTTTTTTCAAAATTGGGATAGTGTAACACTGGCGCACTAATTAGCACAATTTGAAGTGTATCAAAAGCGCATTGCTGATATTTTGTCCATTTGAACATGATGTCCTTTCTTAATAACTAAAATAGTGGGCCCCCAATACAGCTGAAATTTAGTTATGAAGCGACAGTAATAACCAACCACTCCCAAGAATACTTGTATATCCCACTTGCTGTTGGGTGGAGTCATTTAAGAATGGCTTCCACCTTGGCCAATTGAGGTCTCATCCCCGTGACATCAACCATGAACCCCAGGTATTCCAGCTGATCCTTAAAGAAATGGCATTTCTGAGGTTTGATATTGATGTTGGCCTCACCAAGCCGGCAGAATACTGCTTCTAAATGGTCGAGGTGTTCAGAGAAGGTTCAGGAGAAACATTGATGTCATCAAGGTATACAAGGATTCACGACAGCTTTAGGTCCCTGAGTTTAGTGTCCGTTGCCCGTTTAAATGTATCTGGGGCATTACACAGCCATTGCGGCAGCCAGGTTGGTTGAAAAGTCCTTTGGACATGATTAGAGCGTATTTCTCCTGTTCCATTGCTGGCAACTCGATTTGCCAGTAGCCTGAGATCAGGTCTATTGCTAAAAAAATGAGCTCCCCTAGCCGATCCAAAGTGTCGTCAATCTGTGGTAAGGGATATGAGTCTTTTTTGGTAATGCTGTTGTACTTTTGGTAGTCAATTATTACATGATAGTACCATCCTTTTTTTACAATAAGAACGGGAGAAGCCCATGGACTCTTTGATGGTTTAAGCATCCCTTGCTCTAATAACTTGTCTATCTCCTCAACTACCTCTTCTGCCATCCTTGATTGGCGGATCATCCTTGACCAGATGGGAGGATGATCTCCAGTGTCCAGCCTATTGACACTCCCCTGCAAGAATCCTAAATCATGGTCATCGACAGCAAGAATCTCTTTATATTTTTGAAATAAAGTGACTGCCCAATCCTTCTGTGGTTCTGACAGCCCCATTAATCTATTGCGCAATATGATTGGCATTACACTGGGCTATGGTTCAAAAGGCAGACCAAATTCCTCCAGTGACACAAACTTATGAACCAAAAGAACCTCCTCAACAGGGATTAAGTGCATATATGCCACTTTTTGGTGGCGGCAAATTTTCATTGGTACCATTTGGAGATTTGCAAGTAAAACTTTGATCTCCCCCTGCCCTGGTAATATAATGCGTGGGCCATGTGGGGCTCAAACCGTGATTGCTGATATGGCCCAATAACCTCCCCATAGAGTACATCTGGAACTTCTATTAAAAAGTTAGTGTTTACTATAACTTGATGCCCAGATGGAATAGATATGGGTCCAGCAGCTCTAAGCAGCAGCCCTTGATATTCATAAATCTGTTGAGGAAGGGCCTGGGTTGTGCCCTTTAACCGATGGTAGCGCACTGGGACTACTCTGTTGCTATAGGATATATTGATATTCTTCATATGCACTGGATAATTTGGCACTCCGCTATAGGGGAAGTGAGTTGGGATTTTCTGACCCAATATTTCAAAAGTCTCGTCCGTCATATCAATTAAAGCCCCATAGTGTCATAAGAAGGCTTTCCAATTAGCAGATCATAATTGCTATTTGGTAACACTATAGCTGGGGCTACCACGACAATAGATCCAAATCACAATGGAAGTGCACTGTATGCTCCCTCAGAGACCGTGTTTTGCTCCAGCAGTTCCATATACCAACCAGTGGTCCACATCCAACTTTAATGACAACCTGGCCACCAACTTTGTGGAGACTATATTGACAGTGGCACCGGTATCTATGATGGCCCAGACTCAGGTTTTAACTACAATCAGGTCACAGTAAGTACATTCGAAGTAAGATGCGTTTTGACTGTTTCTAACATGAACATTTATGGAATCTCTTTTTCCAAAAAAACACGCAATCCCTTCACCAATTTGGGGTATTGTTTGATAATAGTGTTGACCGGAAGAGCGACGCTTATCACTTTAAAGAAAGGTGCATCAGAAGGTATCTAACTTTTCAGGGGAAACTTGGTTGAACATTTGACAAGCATACGGCTTGACCTGCATCTGAGACCCCTCTCCCACCATAGCTGCAGACTGCAATCATGTCAAAATATTCACCCCCCAACAGGCTTCTAATATAATACTGACTCATTTTGCAAGGGAGCTTCTGCTAAATATTCTAAAATGGTTCAGGTGGGTCGTTTGGGTTTGGTATAGCTAAGTAGAGAGTCCCATCTCTCTCCTCTCTGACTTTTCCCTGGCAGTACTGTTCTGATTGTACTCAAGAGACCTGTTGATTGGGGCACCACCATGCCATATGACCCTATCAACTGCATTTGAAACAGCTGACCCCATAGAGCTCACGTCCCTGATTAATATAAAAAATCCACATCTAGAGTTGGATTGAAAGTGATAAGTGGAAACAGGTTTAGGGAAATAGTTGGGCCGGTGATGATAAGCAGGTATGGGGCAAACTTGTAGCTGCTGCGGGTAATTTGGTGTAATCTGAACTGGACAGACAAAGAACCCAAGTAAGATGATTTGGTGGTGGTAGCGGAAGGATTCCACTTGGTACTAGGTGGAGAGAAGTTGGCTGATATATGGCGCAAAAACTGAACAATTTTAAGCAAAGGTACATCTTCATCCAACATATGGGTCATAATGGTATATAACTCCCAGTATGGCTTTACAGCAGAAGTTATCACAATACATAAGTCAGATTTGGATAAAATTCCTGTCCCAATTAGCACATGAGAGGCCACCATAAATTGCTCATCAAATGCAGTGAGTGTCTCATTCTGCTATAACCTGATAGTCAAAAACACAGCCTTCCACTGTGACATCTTTGCAGTTCCACTGAACAACTGCAGCACCATCTCTTTGACTTCTTGGTATGTAATGGAACTTCCTGAAATGTAACATATGACTTGATCAGCACTTCCGACATTCAAGATAGAAATCAACAGCTTTGCTCTACGTTGCTCTAAGACTCCTTCCATCACAATTTTAAATCACTTAAAGAATCTATTAATATACCTTCACGATAGAATGGAGGCATTTTATCAATGCAAACCTCCTGGAGCAGCTCATCTTGTGTTGATAATTTTTCATCCTCATACTAGGTGACTCCATTAGTGTTCCAGACCAAACAGTATGAAGACTGATGCCCTTGCTTTTTCATAATCATTGGCGACCTTTCCCTAAGAATTCACAGGGCAACCCACCAACCCAGCAGACCGAACAACTTCTCCTTCTGAGGCTTAACCACTTGTTATAGCTCATAGGTCCTCTATGGAACTTGTCCAACAATTGCAGTTCAGAGGCCTCTATTGACTCCCTCAGGGTTTCTCCCCTTCAATCTTTCCAGTTCATCATTGTGGCTGCTAGTTGCTTAGGTTCCCATGGGGTTTCCATTTAGTTCAAGGTTGGGAGTTGGGTGCGTTGACCACTCCAGTGTTTTAACCCAGCACTTAACAAATGTGGATCTTGAGTCCCATTTCTACAAGCTAAGCTAACTACTGTTAACTAAAAACTTAATAAAGATGGGAAGACAGAAGATAGATTTATTAAGAGGGAGATCAAACTATTTATAGGCATTTCTTGCCTGTCCAAGTCATTGTTATTTATGCCAGCATCATCAGTAATCACTGGTGATTCTCCCTGCTTAGTATTTGTCAGCACTCTCACTGGCAATACTCATCATCCTCAAACATCCATGATTACATCAATCCTTGATTTGTCATAATCTGAATTAATTAAATATTGACATCCTCATCATAAGTCGCCAGTGCTAATTTAAACCTAAAATACTGTTGGGGATTCTGCCCAAGACTCTCACAAAGTCAAAATATGATTCAACTTTATTTTATTATTATTAAATGGTTCAGCATCATTGGTATATGTTGATGGAACTCTGAGATTTGACTTTCTGCCAGAAATCCCACAATCATTTTTACATGAAGTTGGTTTGGGGATAAAAGCTGAGCTTAAACGGTTAGTATTATTTGGTTCAACATCCTCGGCATAAGTTGCCAGTGTCAAAATTAACTAAAATATTGGGATCATCTCCCAATACTTTATTGATGTCGAATATAAGTAATTCATCATCTTAATTTATAATATTAATTATCTCAACATCCTCAGCCTCAGTTGCTGGTGTTGAGACCCACCAATTTTCTATTGGGCATGATACCCGATACTTTCTTGATCCTGAAGATCAAGACAGCTCAACCCAACCAAATGGGGAGCACAAATTGGGGTATTATCATTAATTAATAAATCAAAATTAGTAAACTAATTGCAAACATCCTCAATTATTTATTATACTAATTTCATTAATATGGGAGGAATATCACCTGCTTAAAAATACAACATCTTGTTTTTTAAGCACAGATTCCAATGCAAGTTTAAGCTCCACATAGGAAAATGGCCCATTGTGTTGTGTAGAATTTCTATCAAGACAACTAGGATGCAATATATCCGGCAACTGAGTTTTTATCATGTTATAATTGAATAATGGGCCCCTTGTAGTGAGCAACACTGTTGTAAAATTGGCGAAATAATTTAAGATATGCCCTAAGGGTTTTCACACATAGTAGACCTACTGAGCAATTGGAACAACTCTATGAGGATTGTTGGCCCACTTGGAGAACACTTATAATAATAAATATAACAAAAGGGAGCAATATCCCTGAAAACACTTCTTTTACTGTAAATACTCTGAGCGGATCTTCCTAGTCTGCTTACTCTTTCTACTATAAGCAACTTACCTCTCTCAATCGGCCATCTCGCTTATATACAATGGCTTTGGATGATACTGCTCTCATAGCTTGGACTATTCTATTACACTGATTCTCCTCAATTTAGCTTGTTATTCTTTTAGCTCTCTATCACCCTAATTGTAGGCGATTTAATTCATATTCATTAAATGCTGACATCGCCTTATTGCCTTATTTGGAGGCTATCCAATAATAACATATATTAAATATCACCTCATCTCTAGGCACTCAAATGATCGAACACAATGTCATTTTGAGAGGATTCTTTCCAATTTGCTCTAGCGATTCCCAGTTTTTCATCCAGTTATATTGGACTTGTGAAAGAGCAGTTCATCATTGTATTTTCTGCTAAGCATCTTAATGTACATCACATCACTGAGGTCCGCCATCATGGCAACAGTTGGCAATCAAGATAAACAGTCAGAATTCTGATGCTTTACTCCATGCAATGAAGGATCTCAAAGTCATAAGCCTGCAGCTTAAGAGCCCATTGTGCCAAATGCCCTTCAGGCCCTTTGAGGTTCTGTAACCAGCATAATGATGCATGATCTGTAACAACTTTAAACTTTACCCCATGCAAGTAGAATCTAAATTGCTTATATGCATAGATCACCGCTAAGCACTTCTGCTCAGTCACAGTATAATTATGCTCATGGCAGTTCAGAATTTGACTGCAGTATGCTACGGGATGCTCCTCTCCCTTGTCATCTTTCTGAGAAAGTACCGCACTAACTGTGGAAAGGGACGCATCCATCTGAATGATAACCTCTCTATAAAATTTGGATAGTATAACACCGGTGCACTGGTCAGTGCTGTACAAAGTGAATCAAAGTGTATTGACGACGTTCCGTCCATTTGAACACAGCATCCTTTTTTAAAAATCAAATAGTGGCCCTCCAATACAGCTAAAGTTAGGGATGAAGCGCCAGTAGTAACCAACCATTCCCAAAAATACCTGTATGTCAGTTTACTATTAGGTGTAGTCATTTTGCTGATGGCCTCCACCTTAGCCTGCTGTGGTTTCAGCCCCTTAGAGTCTACCACAAACCCCAGGTAGTCCAGTTGATCCTTAAAGAAATGGCATTTCTGAGGTTTGATCTTGATGTTGGCCTCAGCAAGCTGGTGGAATACTCTTTCTAAATGATTGAGGTGCTCCAAAAATGGCTGAAAGAAAATATTAATATCATTGATGTATATGAGGATGCATGACAGCTTCAGGTTACCAAGAATAGTGTCCATGGCTCGCTGAAATGTAGCCAGGGCGTTACACAGCCCTTGAGGCATCTGAGTCGTTTGAAATGGCCTTTGGATGTGATTACAGCAAATTTTTCATGTTCCACTGTGGGCATCTTGATTTGCCAGTAACCTGATATCAAGTCCATTGCTAAAAATAATGGGCTCCCCCTAACCAATCCAAACATCATCTATCCTTGGCAAGGGGTATGAGTCCTTTTTTGTAATACTATTGAGCTTCCAGTAGTCTATTACTACACGGTTGGTGCCATCCTTCTTTTTTACAATCAGAATGGGTGAAGCCCACAATCTCTTGAATGGTTTGAGCATCCCTTGCTCCAGTAACTTGTCATTTCTCCAGTGACAACGTCTTCTGCTGCCCTCAATTGGAAGATTGGCTGAGACCTTATGGAGGGATTATCTCCTGTGTCCACTTGATGGACCACCCCTGAGCGCACTCTAAGTCATGATTGTTGACAGCAAAAAATCCCCTTGTTCTAATGAAATAAAGCTATTGATTGGTCTTTTTGTTCTTCTGATAGCCCTATTAAATTACTCCGCGGTACCACCATCACTACACCAGCCAGTGCCTTGACTGATAGACCAAATTTGTCCAACGACCTGAAATCATGAACCTGAAGGACCTCTTCTATTGGAGTCAAATGTAAATACACTACTATTTGGTGTTGGCAAATTTGCATTGGTTTGTTCTGGAGGTTTGCTAACAAAACCTCAATCTCTCCATGGCCTGAAAGTAAAATCCCTGGTGCCATATGAGGCTCAAACCGTGTTTGACAATTGAATAAATGACTTCCCCATATAGCCTAACAGGCACTTCCACCTCTAACTTAATGTTCACTAAAGCTTGATATCCAGAAGGAATAGATATGGGCCCTGAAGCTCGGAGAGGTATCCCTTAATTTCATATATCTGCTGGGGAAGGGACTGAGTCTTGTTTTTAGTTAATGATAGCGAACTTGCATCATCCTGTCACTATATGTAAGATTGATATGGCTCATGTGCACCAGATCCTTTGGCACACCTCTAGAGGTGAAGTAAATTGGGATCTGCTATCCCAAAATGGCAAGGGTCTCCTCCATCAAATTAATGCCAGTCCTGAAATGTCGCAGGAAAGTGGTTCCAATTAGCAAGTCGTAGTTTTCGTTTGGTAGTACAATTGCCAGAGCTACGATGACAAAGGACCCAAAATGCAGAGTAGTGCACTGTAAGCTCCCTCAGAGACGGTGCTTTCTTCTCCAGCAGTTCCATACACCATTTGATGGTCCACATCAGGCTTTAACGTTAACTTCGCCATCAACTTAGTGGATACTATGTTGACTGGAGCACCAGTATCTATTATAGCGTAAACTTATATCTCACTACAAAAATATCACAGTATGTACACCCAGAATAAGAAGAATATTGACTGTTTAATATGTGAACATTTATGGGTTCTCTTTTCCCAACAAAATTCATAATCCCTTCTCCAACTTGGGGGTATACTTTAACAATGGTATCTACTGGAAGGGCGACGTTTACTCCTTTCAGAGTTAGCACATCCGCGGCAGGATCAAGTTGGTCCGAGGACACTTGATTGAGAATTTGACAGGCATAGGGTTTTGGTTGTTCTGGGGATCCTTCATCTACCGCAGCCTTGGTTTGAGCTCATGTCACTACATTACTCCTCCAACTGACTGCTGGTATAAAATTCCGTCATCATACTGAGGAACTTCCTCAGGATATACTACTATTGATTTAGGGACGTTTTGGGTTGGAATCGTGGAGTTAGAGAGTCCCATCTCTACTCCACTCCATCTTTTCCCTGGTAGTATTGATCTTATATGTAGTGCATAAGTCGATTATGGCAAAATTTTTCCAAGTGACCAGGGAGCCGCATTCATAGCAGTTAACCCCATAAAAGCCACGTCCTTAATTTTCATAAGAGGGTCTAGGTCAGAAAGTTTGGGGTCATTCAGCGTAACCAGGCCTAGGTTGGTAAAATGATTGCTGACATTTGGTGTAACTAGGTCCTGGTTGGTATCTAGGTTGCTGACAGTTTTTGTGACCAGCTTATTGACACTAATCAAACTGTTGAATATAATTTGGCCAAGATTGAGGTGCAGAGACATAGTAAGGTTGAGGGTCGCTAGATGGAATGTGGATCAGATGAGAGTATTCTACTGAATAAGAGGGTATAGTAGAGGTGGTAGTCTTCCATTCCAAATTTGGTGGCAGAAACTTAGGGGATATGCGACGCAAAAACTGTACAATTTTGGGCAGGGGAACGTCTTCATCCAGAATTGACGAAATGACATTGTGAAGCTCTCAGTATGGTTTCACAGTGGAGGTCATGGTGATGCACACATTGACTTCCACTATGTATCTTTCCCCAATCAGCACAGGAGTTTCCATCATAAATCGATCAGCAAACTCCAGGAGAGTCTCGTTTTAGTGGAATCCAATAGTTAAAAATTCTTCTTTTTGCTGTGACATCTTTGAGGTACCCCCAAACAGGTGAAGCATGGTATCTTTTACATCCCTAGAGGTAATAGAGCTTATTTGGGTGGCAACAGGTTACTTAATCAGAACTCCCAACATACAAGGCAGATATCAATAGTTTAGCCTTTCATTTATCAGATGAACCTTCCACAGCAAATTCAAACTATTTGAAGAAGCCATGGATATTACCATTTGATCAAATGAAGGTAGTTTCTTGATATTGACCTCCTCATCCCGTTCACAGCTTTTTGGGCCATACAAGGAATGGGGAAAGATCTAAAAGCAGTTTCCCAATGAGAAGCTGGACCAGCAGAAGTTGGGATGCCCGCCGCTTTGGGGTAGCATGGCCTTCTGCTGCGGGAAGCACTACCATTACTTGAGGAAATTGGCACTCTGACTCATATTTGTATCCAGTGCTACCATCCTGGGTGTAGTAGCTCCGACCAGCGCCATATCCTTCCTCATATGGTGCCCCTTGTTGTTCATCCTCTTCCCAGTGAGAAGACCATGAGGCACTGGTCAATTTCCGCTCTGTGCATTGCAGCCATTTGGTAGTATCATCCAAACTGTTAGCGAGTTCCTTGTTTTGTTGTCCCAGAATTTGCATTTGGCTGATCGTGCTATCAAGCTGGTGAATAACAGCATTTCATTCTTGAAAAAGTTCATCCTGTTTTTTGAGCACTGCGTCTAAGGTGAGTTTTAGTTCCTCATACTCAGCTGGTGCAGTGTTTTGTGAAGATTCACCAGCAACACAGGCTGTATAAGACATAGCTGGTAACCGGAGATTTGGAGTACTTAGTGGTTGATCTTTGGGCCCCCTGTAGTGAGCACCACTGTCATAATTTCGGACGGTATTGTTAGGATCTACCATATTGTTCACACAGGTCAAACTCACTGAACAACAGATAGATGATGTGGGGATTGTCAGTCTTTGGACACACTTGAAAATATACTAAAAATAGGATCAATCACCCCAATGACTCTTTATTTACCTTTAGCAAATACGGCAACCTTTTGCTGTTCTGCTCTCTCTATACTATTAACAACCTAACTTCCTCAATCGCCCATCTCACTTATATATATCAGCTTCAGACGATACTTCTCTCATAGCTTGGACTATTCAATTCCGTCAATTCTCCTCAATTTCAGCTCATTATTCTTTAGCTCTCTATCGCCCTAATTGGAGGCGATCTAATTCATATTCATCAAATGTCGACATCGCCTTATCACCTTATCACCTTATTTAGAGTTGGTCCAAAAATAACCCATTATATCCCAATATCACCTCATCTTGAGGCACTCAAATAATTATAACTGATATGAGGTTTGGCGCATTCTTTCCAATCTGCCCTAGTGGTTCCAAGCTTATCATCCAGTCATATTGGAATCATGACAGGGAGATATTTATTGAAAGGGAAGCCCCAGGTACATATATTTACAAAAGAACTTTTGCACCCACTGCTGATCTATCAGCTCATCACTAGTTATTCCAGTCAACCACTCTCTCAGCCTTCCACTGCACTACTCTCTTCCTTGGCGCCAAACCTCTTGCCCCATCCTTCACAATGACCAATTATTAGTTTCAGCTCATCCTTGGCCTTAAGTTGCTGGTGAGCCATATAAATGATTAATATAAAGAACCATTAAATCTGAATTCAAACTTTGAGTTGCAGTATGTGTCAGAATCCACTTTAGTCACTCACTTAGTTTGATTTGAATATCTCAGCATCTTGTCAGTATCATATTTTGACTCTTTTCAGTTGATCTTTGGGATATCGCTTTTCAGGTGACAATCAAAATTAATATTAGGCACTGGAAACAACCTCAGCCGCCTTGAACTTGGAATCTTCAAGTTCAGCTGATATAAAAATAAACTAAATGGATCATCCTCAGATTTAGTCACCGGTGATTCTTAGACTAATTTTGGGTCACCAATTGACCCCACTTGAACTTAACTTCCAAAATTGGCCAAATACTAGATTTGGCTTAACCCAATTGGGGAGCAACTATAAGCAATCACCTAATAGCTACAAAGTCCTGTAAATAAGCCATCTCACCAGGATTAGCTTATTTCATCCTAAATATCAATCAATCATTTGAGGAATCTATTTGGTTAATTTTTCTGACAGGGAATATGAGGAGTACTGATGACACCCTACCATCTAGAAAACTATGGGATGGTTGAAAGGGTAAATGGTATTCTGCCTGCTAAATTGAAGAAGCATGTAGCTGAGAAATCTTTCAGCTAGGTAACATACTGTCTGCGTCAAAATTGCTATAATTTGAGTTACCATTTTTTTAGTGTGAAGATCCTTTTTTGAATTGCTTTATGTGATCAGGCTATTTTACCCTTGTGAAAACTTTGGTTGCACAGGTTTATAATATTAGATAATATAGGTTCTCACATTTGGTTACATGAGCAGCTGATAGGCCAGGTCAGGGTAGTTCCTTCTATTCGTTCCTTTGTCTTAAATGAGGTGGCCACGTGCCCATTGAACTCCAGTTAATCTTCCTCAAAAAATTAAAGCAAAATTAAATATTAAGATCTAGACTAAACTAAACAACAAATCTACTTGTTTTCACTTTTGCACATATCTATGATTTGAAAAACTTTCTCTAGGTTTGTCTCACACTTTGTAATTGATCTGTCAACCCCTAATTCTAGTTAGTTCTTGACAGTGATGACTTTAATAATATTGTTTCTTAATCACCTTTATTTTTATAATTATTCCCTTCTCAGTTGGGGCCAGTTCAGTTTACCAAAAAGTTATTGTAGATATTATAAGGGTATTGACAATTGCATCAATCTCAGGTTTGCCCTGAGCAGCAACAGTCCTCTTTAAAGTTTTTTATTCATTATTTTACCTTAGATAGTTGGTGAGAGATCAGATTGGTTGATTTGGCTATCTAAATACTTATAAATTCTTTAAGGTGGGTTGACCTTGGGACAAATATACCACACTGAGAAGTTTTCTAGCCAGCACAGGTTTTAAACTCAAAACCTGCACTTAGGGTGGAAGCGGTTTTACCTGCTTGGCTAACCACCCTTTATCTAAATACTTTTAATAAGATTTATATATACTAGTTTGGGTCATTATAGATTGTTGTTACTCGATTTTCTCTTTATTGACTCAGTTAATAGTAGCTTTGGTTTTAAAAAATGGCAAGCTCAGATTTGGCTCATGAAAATTATATTGCTATCAATGGCTTATTATAATTCTCATGAGCTATAGTTCATTATATATCATTTGTCCTGATTTTGATGGTTAATAGATAGTTATAATTAGATATAGTAATTTGCTTTAGATAATCAAATAAAAGTATTTGGGACACAATCCCAATCCAGTCAATATTTTCACCATTTCCCCCACCTTGACTAAATTTTGAGGTTTCATAAATGGTTGTCTTAGAGTTCCTTTGTTATACAATAATACTTTTTCTTTCCACTTGGAGTGACTATTGAGTGATTTTAATAAAAAAGTAAAAGATATCTGAACCTACACCTACCGCCCACCTCCCCATTCAATCCCTGATGACCTCAGATTCTCCTCCAGCTGCTCCCATGTGGGGCAGCAGTGAAACCCCATCCAGCATTTTCCATTTGATGGGAAAATATGCTCAGACTGGTTCATCCAGTCCTACCAAATACTTTGGTCAGTTAATTTTGCCCAAGGATCTCAACATCCACCTTGCACATGCCCAGGCCATGCCTCATAGCCCGCTCATTCTCCCCCACTCCCAGCTGCGTTTCAGCCCATGAGTCAAATTTGGAAGATTTGTTCCCATATGCTGAGAAAGCCATTATTGACATGACCCAGGCAGTGATGCTGCCGGCCAAATTTATCAATTTCCGCCCTTATAAAGGGTATTTTGATCTTGGCTTCACATGGGAAGCTGATGCCGCCACTGCAGCCACCATACCCCTGGTTTTCCAGGGAACCCCTATCCCCACAATGTGCACCCAGCTCCCCACTGACACCACTATGGAGGTTCAGTTTGCAGGTTTTCCCACTCACCTTCTTCCCACGGTTCTCCATCAGGAGCTGATTGAAGTCTTGGCCGCATAAGGCTCCAACCCCCTCCTTCAGTTTGTGTTCCCCAATGGGGCCACTCGCCTTGCTGGGCCTCGGGCATTCGCTACAATTAGCCCAAATTTCAAAAAAAATTGCTTTGACAATTCCCCCCCCCCAAAGATGTCATTCCTTCTGCCCCTAACCACCCGTTATGGGCTCATGTCAAGGGCGGACGGACTATCTGTTCATCCTGCTTTTTGTTGGATCACTCAAAGCATAAATGCCCCTATCTTTCCACATCCACTGGACCTACATTGCCTCCATCTGGCCCCCAATACACCACACACCCCACTACCTTTCTGGTATGGGGTACAATTCTATCCCCTCCCCCAAAATCTGAAGCTGATGCAGCACCTGCAAATGCCAATCAGGCACCTCTTCAGTTCAGTGCCACATGTGCCTTAACTAATTAGGAGACAGCTTTATTACAGTTCAGTCCCACGTTATTCCTCAATTGGCAACCAAAGACCATAAATTCACCGACCCCAATTTACAATAAGATTTAGACCCATGGACCACATTGGATAAAACTGATGAAGTGGGAAATGCTATTGAAGAATTGGATGTCCACATTGAAGAATTTATCCAGGTACAGCGCCTCATTCAGTTCCCTTGGCATTTATAGCCCCCAGCTAGACGACAGTATGTTCTGCCCTACCCACCAGCTTGCTGAATCAGCATCTGATCACCCAGATAATGCCATCATCCATGAGTGTGCTGCCACATCAGTGGTGATACTAGCCATGGTATCCCTCTTCCCATTATTGCCTCAAATCTGTCCACGCAGGGCAAAAGTAACATCCTAAGCCTCCACAAACAAACAGCAGCCGCCATCCAGAAAGTGTTTGTCGCTTTGCAGGACAAGATAAAAGTCATCCATGCCACGGCCACTTTGTTATACCAGAATCCTTCCATCCGTCTACATGTGGAACAATGCTTATCCCAGTACCTAGAGGCACTTTTTGCTGCAGGTAATTTGCACGTCCATCCAATCCTCAGAGATCTCAATCCACATGTCACTGATCACCCCACACCATTGCTCTTTGCCTTATCCTGAACTTTTTCCTATGAGGAGGACTCTGATGCCAAGGATGAGCCCCCCAATCCACCTTCCGCTTCCACCATGGTGGGTTAAGAAGCTTGTCGCTGTCCCACCTGGTGAGTTGTGATATCGTTTGTTTGTCTAATGCTCATTCAAATTGGGCATTCAACTAATTCTGATCAAGTAGTCTGTTTTTTCATTATATTAGCTCATCAAGCTTTGGTATGTCTGTCTCCTGGTCAACGTACCTTTAATAAATTAAAATTTTGTTATACAATAATTGTTGCCCATTTTCCAGCTGAAATCCATAGTTTGAGTTAACGTCTTATTTCCAGTAGGGTCATAGAACTTTTTAGAAACTATTGATCATCCACCCTCCACAGATTGCCCTAATTTTATAAACATATGGTTCAGTTCTAGAAATTATTGTAAATTACCTTTTAAAAAGGGAGATACTTGTTAACTCATACAGCGTTATGGGTATCACAATAAGATACCGTATCGCTTACCTGGAAAGTGGATAAATTGGCTCTTTTTACATCGTCAGCTGATTTCTGTGATACTTTCCTGGCTACATTGGAACCGTAAACCTGAGATTGTAGTTTTATCAATAGTTGGGTTAATCTATAAATATATTTAGCGGTTTAACACTGGGTGAACTTTGTAGGACTGAATATAGTAATGATGAAAGTTCTGGATGGCGGTCATATAGTATTTTAATGGGTTTTCTTTATTGCGCATGATAGCTGTTATTGTATGCAATCACAGCAGATCCAACATGCAATGCCCACTGTGATGGTTAATTCATGGCTATTTTTGTAAGTATTTCATTAAGTAACCATTCAATCAATCCACAACTCCTTATATTTCACTTGATATGGTTCTGATAAAACGCCTCTAATAGCCATAAGCCCATTAGGTGAGGGATCACATTGGAAGCAAAATTAGTCCCATTGTCAGTGCGTATCATCTGAGGGCTTCCATGTTGATAAATAATGTTTTCTAATATAAATTAGGCTGTGGTCGATGCTCCTGCATCTAAAATGCCTTAGTCTCAACCCATTTAGTAAGGTGGTCATTTGTCACAATAATATTTTTTATTTTCAGGATGCTGGTAGGGAGGGGCTCAATCACATCTATTGAAATGATATGCCAAGCCCATCCTGGCTTCGCTAGCTGGTATGTTGTTTGAATGATTGATGCCTAATTTGGTTGACACTTGTGGCAATGTGAAAGAATATCCTGTACATCAAATGTGCGACTCCCAAAAGCAATTGGCTCTAACCTGTTCAAGCGTTTTAATATTTCCTCCATGGCCCACAGCTCTATAGGCCTCAATTATAATATCTGACCTCTTAGATGGTCTTGGTATCACTTTCCTGGATCCATCGTCATATTTTATATAAAACTCCTTTATCAATCACAGTTTTGTCCATATGTCAGTTCAGGGCACCTGTATTTCTTTTTGTTCATCTACATAATTATTGTCTAACATTCTGACAAGTAGGTCATCTGTGAAAGAAACCAAGGTAGTTACTAGGGGTAGTCATGACATCCTATCTACATTCTGATGAGCTGATCCTGCACAGTGAGTGATCTCAAAATCATGTGCTTTGAGTTTTTTGTGCCCAGAATGCTAATATCCAGTTTTCTTAAACTTTGTAACACTTTAAGAAACTGTAATCAGTAACCACCTTGAAGTGAGTCCCATATATGTACACTTGAAACTGTTTTCATGCATGGATGACGGCGAGACACTCCTTCTCTGTGACAGTGTAACAAAATCATAACAGTCAATGGTCCAGCTTCAGTATGCCACTGGGTGCTCCTCATCTCCTCACCCAACTGTGAAAATACAGCATTGATGGCTGTTAAGGATGCATTTATGTGGACAATAAACTGCTTCTTAATATCTGGATAATTAAACTAGTTGACTACATCAGTTTGGTTTGCAAACAGTCAAATGCTGACTGGCACTCTGGTGGCCAGTTAAGCTTGCCCCTTTTTTAATAAATAGTTTAATGGATTGCCAATATGAGCAAACCCTTTTAGAAACTGACTATATTAACCTACCATACCTAAAAATTACTTGAACGTCGCTCATGCTTTTGGGTGTCTTCATCTTCTGTATAGCTTCTTGCTTCTGTGGTTGGGAGAAAAGTACATATTGGTCAATGATAAGGCCTTGATGTTATTATTGGTTTAAGAACTGGCATTTATATTTAATTTTTAGTTTTGCATCCATAAGTCTGTAGAAAACTTGCTCCAGGTGCTTCAGGTGCTGGATGAAGGTTTAAGAAAATATGTTTATATCATCAAGGTAAACCAGAACGCATGAGAGCTTGAGATCGCAAAAAAATTAAATTTATTGCCCACTGGAAAGTGGCTTGTGCATTGCATAGTCTTTGTGGCATATTGGTTGGCTGGAAGAGCCCTTGAGCGGTGATGATTGCGCACTTCTCCTGCTCTTCTGGGGGAAACTCAATCTGCCAATACTTGAGATGAGGTCCATGGCCAAAAAATTACTTGGCGCCTCCCAGCCGATCCAAGGCATCATCAATATGGGGATTGGGTAGGATTCTTTTTTTGTGATAGAATTTAATCTCTGATGATTGATCACCACCCATTTTGTCAAATAACTCTTTTTTATAAGAGAGTATAGGTATAGCCTTGGGTTTTTTGATGAGACCAGAAATTCAGCCTCTAGTAGATTTTTATTTTCTCATCTACAACCTTTTAATGAACTGGAAAGTACTGTGCTGGTTGTAACTGAATTGTCCTTGCATCCACAATATTGATTAGGTGTTCACTCCTTTGACCTACCTGAGGTTGAAGTCATCCTGAGCAAAGTTTGTTTTATATATTTTAAAAAAGCCAAAACCTGATCTTTTGATCCTCAGTTAGTTCAGTGAGGTTCTCTCTTGGGATAACTTAATAAACTCCAGGCTCATTGTTTGGCAGTCCAAATTCATTGAGGTCTCCAATCCCTAACATTGTGATTATCTTCTCCAATGGGACTAGATGCAAGAACGAGAAAATCTTATTCTTTTGATAAAGATAGGGTTTTATTTAAGTTAGCCACAAGTACACATATTTTCTGGTGACCTGAGGTGACAAAAACTGGGGCCATGCAATGTTCCTTGTGGGAGCTTTCCCATGGTTGTTATACCTCTGCTACTAGACCTTCAGGTCTTCTAGATTTAAACCCATTTCTATGACCCTCTGGGTCCCTGGTGCTAATTTGAAGGGGCGTAAAGGCTTATAGCGGAACTACGCGGTGCTCCAAAATGTTATCAGGAAGTTTTATGTGCATATGTCCTCTCTTACAGTACTTTATTGGTAAAATGCCATCCTCATAAACTAGATCTATGTAAGCAGGGGGCTTGGACATTGGTTTTTTTATTTTGGCTGTAGTATAAGGGCAATGTCTGACCAAAGATAGCTAGTGTGTTGTTTTTGGAAATCATAAGCTATGTGATAAATTCTATGAAATTTGGTGCCAATCAGTAGATCATGATTTGTTTTAGGTAACACAATTGTCAGAAGCGCTGACTTCAAGTGAACTGAACTAAAGGGAAGAGTGCTGTATGCTCCCTGATTCCTGGTACTAGTGGACCCATCTGATCCATATTTCTTACAATGATTAACATCAGGGGCTATTAGCAACTTCTTCACAAGGCGAGTTGAGACAGAATTTACTGAGGCACCACTATCAACTATAGCCCGAGCTTTCACTTTATTTACCAAAATATCAATATATGTGCACGCAAAATAAAGTGAAGAGCTTAAGTCTACTGTGTGAATGCTAGTAGAATCAATTGAATTAATGATTTCAACAGATTTCTGGCAACAGAAAGACACTGGGTGATGAGGGCATCCAGATCCATAGCAACAGTAACTCCTCTAAATGCAGGGACATCTGAGGATCTGTGGGGAATATCATCTTGGGGATGTCAAGGATATGTTGGGCATATGGTTTGTTGACATGCTCTTTGCCCTCTGATTCCAAAGCAGCACGCTGTGAACGCGTTACTAAATGGGTGTCAAGGGCAATGATTGAAGGTCTTGGTTCTGTTTCACTTAAGAGGGCATGACCAGGGAGGCGTTCTAGGGTAGTTGGTTTAGCGCTAATAGAGAGCCCCTCCTCTATTGAGCCAAGTCTTTTTCCTACATAGTTCCCGTAGGATTTGTGGGATGCAAATGGTGCACATTTGAGGCCTTACACTGCAGGTCACATGTCCAATCTTGTGGAAATTAAAGCAAGTAGGACTTCCTAGTCAGTTAGCTGATACTTCTCTGTGTTCACTGCTTGGGAAGCGGTTTTATGTGTTATGGCTAGGGTTATAGTGGTTGTCCTTCATATTTTGAAGGTTTCTGAGGCGAGGGCCAAATCCCAGTGTTAGGTGGACCAGGGTGTTATCTTTTCTCTTCAAATAATTGACTATCAAAGCAAGGGGTAATTATTTGATAAAGGTAGGGAGCAGAGTGTCAGCCAGTCCTCAGTAGGGCTTGGCTGTCTGAAACAGAGCTATCTTAGCAACAAAGTCAATCATGGCCTTTGCCTTATTAAGACTTGAGCCCTTAGTAGAACCATCCAGCAAACTCTATGATTGTCTCATTTCTTTGGAAGGAGATATTCATGAACTCAGCCTTTCTGGTAGCCAAGCGCTCAGGGCCCTCAGATTCGCATTAAACAGCCTCCCATATTTTATCATAAGTGGGGTCAAGGCTCAGATAATAACCATTTCAATGCTCCACTGATCTAGACAATTAATGATCATTGATGCCTTCAGGTGGTCTGGGGCACCTCATTTCCATATTAAACTGACAAATGAATGTGACAATAATGTCTTCCTTGTCAAAAGTAGGCAGATTGTGAGCTTGAAGTTGAAAGATACTGCTTCTCTAAAGTAGCCAGCGTTAGGAGGCTCAATAGTGTGGCAAACCTGGGGACGAGGATCTATGGGGCAAACGCTCATCCAGGCGTTGGAGTTGGTGGGCTATTCAAATCCCTGTAGAACCTTGTTTAGTCATAATGGCAGCTATTCTCTAGGGGATACACCACAGTAAGTGATCTTCCTCCCCTGATTCTGATTCCCCTTTTTCATCATCAAAATATGTGTCTTGTGAGAGTTAGCCTGGAACTAACAAAACTTCCCTTCTAGGCTGCCCAAACGTCAGAGTATGTCCTCTTCTTGGATGGCTGCATATTGGAGGTGGTAGTTGGGCACCTGCAGAGTTATCCCTCCATGCCATACAGATGAGGAAGTATGTTGACATCCTGATTGATCTTTTTCCTTCACCAAGTGGAGATCTAAGGTAAGGTTTATTATTCCTCTCATAGTCCTTGGATATACTCATCCTTGGCTTGCACCAACTTCTTCATAGCCTTCAGTTGTTCTCAAAGCTTAGTATTAACTGTATTATAGGAATACAACTGGGCTTGAAAGGAAGCGTTGTTTGTTAGTTTGAGCATCCAGGATTCATGGGTAGCCTCTAGGTGATTGATATGGCCTTATAAGGCAGAGAGAGACTGATTGTGGTGGTCCAAATGGGCTTGTAAATCTTTTGCAATAACCTCACTCAACAGACGCACTTTTTCTTGGAATACGTGGTAGGATTATAGGTGTTCATCAACCTGGGTTTTCACTTTATAGGTGGAGCTACATGTTACATGAGCTTCCCTATTAGTGAAGCCAGACAGTTCTTTTAATTCAGAAATTAACCGGGGTATGTGGAATTGTAATTTCACTTGGGTTTGATTCTATTCTATAGTATACCCCTGCTGTCCATGGAAGTATTCCCTATGAGGATGATTCAATTATTAAGTTCTGCTACCAGGGCGTTGATCTGGTCGTGAGCCCAGAGGGAGTGGTTATGGGTAGTTTTGACAGCAGCTTGTACCTCCCCAAAGTCAAGGTCAAGTCTTCTCTGTAAAGCTTGGTTTACTGCTACCGATTACTAGGCATGTACCACCAAGCGGTCTAAGGAAGTATGGTGGTGGGCAATAATGTATTGAAGTTGTGAATAGTTGGGTGTGCATACTCTGCCAGGTACTGTTTGATAAGTTCAGTAGTGGTCAGCACAGTGCAAACTTTAGAAGTAGTCAGTTGGCGGAACGTTCAGTGGCCTCATAGAGTTGACCTTGGTTCCATGCCCAGTAGAAGATGTGAGACCAATTATCAGCCTGAAAACCCTCAGCAAGCCGGCACCCTTGGATCAGGGCCAAGGCTAGTTGCTCAACTTCCTCTCAGTCATGTGCTTCACCTGGGAAATTTATGGTAGTTACATCACTAAGCTGTATAAGCTCAGTGTTGATAGTGAATTTTTCAGAGGGTGAGGATCCAGCTTCACAGGAGTATTCACTTCCATTAGGTGAGTCATTTTCCATTTTTCAATGTTTTCTTTTAATCAGCCTAACCTGGGCTATCCCCAGTAGTGAGGACCACAATGTTAAAATCATTTTGCTTAGGTGATATTTAATATTAAAAAATTAGGTTCTCACGTTTGGTTATGGGAGCAGCAGATAGTACAGGTCAGAGTAGGTCCTTCTATTCGTTCCTTTGTCTTAAATGAGGTGGCCGCGCGCCTATTGAACTCCAATAAATCTTATTCAAACTAAAAATCAAAGCAAAACTTAACAAAGAAATCTAAAAAAAAACTAAACATCAACTTTATTTGCTTTCACTTTGCTTATACCTATGACTTGATAAACTTTTTCTAGGTTTGTCTCTTTTTTAGCACTAGGTGGTCCCAACCTAAAGGGGGATAAACAGATCTTAATTTGCTCACGCCTGAGCTCATAAGAGCTTGAGGCAAAGGCAGAGGTAAGCGGAGGTGTCAAGAAATGGTGGGGAAAGAACTTTGCTGAGCCAGGTTTTCGCTCAAACTGACCCCTTGGCCCATGGAGACAAGATAAATACTCTCAGAGCCATCACAAAATTAACCTGAAAGCGGGCGATCTTATGTGGCAACATCCACAGGGTGGAGTCAAAAGCGGCGCAAAGATATGAATTTGAATAGTCCATATCAATACGCCAAATGCAAGGACTTTTAATGATTGGGAGCAATTTGGGGAGTGAGAGTTTGAACATGAAGTCCTGAACAGGGTGCCTTACCATGGGTTCTGCTTGCAGGAGTTCACAGACCTTGTTTCAGAAAGGGCTTTGAGTGGGAAAGTAAAGAAGCGATGGAGGTGTGTGTCTGTCATCTCTGCGCATTGTGAGCAGCTTTTATGCTGAAAAGTAAAACAATTTTGATCCCCTGTCCTGTATGAGCAGTGTAGAACATGCCAATTCGTATTTATCACTTTTGCTGAGAAACAGAGTGGGTAACGTCCTTCCAGAGCGCCTTGAGATCACATTCCAAGGCAGGGGGTAGGAGTTCAAGGATGTGAGGCTGCATTGAGGGTCTGTCCAAAGGGTGAAGGTAGGAGATAATATTCATACTATTGTGGACCAGGGTGTGACAATGGGGGCTGATTCCAGGGCCACTCCTTTTATAGGGGAAGGCGTGGTATATCCGTACTCCTGCTTTATTAAGCGCCAGGTGATCCTGGTTCCAGTATGTTATAATTTTGGTGGTATTGTTGGGCTATGCCATAAGGGTCGCACAGGGTTAGACCCACCAAGCAACGAATGGACAATGTGAGGATTGTCAGTATATGAAAGAAAGAAAAGATATAATAAAAAAACAAAGCAATCAGCTCTGACCACACTTCTTTATTTGAATCAATATTAGCAGATCCTTCTGCTCTGCTCTCCCTTTCCTTTTACAACCTCCTTCTTCAATCGTCCCATCTCACTTATATATCAGCAACTTCAGACGATACTGATCCCTTGGCTTAGACTATTTGATTCTGCATATTCTCATTGGCTCTGGCAAAGTATGGTATTTTTAAATTTCCTATTGCCTTAGTTCAAGGCAATCTACTCAATATTTTTTGAAGATGACATTGCCTTATTGCCTTATTTGGAGGCAATCCAATATAATCCTTTCCAATTCAATATCGCCTCATCCCAAGGCGCTCAAATAATTGTAACTAGTAATCATGATCGGCAGATTCTAGCCAATCCGCTATAGCATTTAGGGCTTATTGTCCAGTCATATCAGAATCTCAATATCACCCTCCCTTGACTGGACGATAAGTCTCCTATTAGTTATGCCTAAAGGAACTTTGCGTGCACTCATTTATTGATTTAACCGCTTGTGGGATCCTTGATAGTATAGGTATCAACATCTGTTTCTACATTACTTCAAAAGGACCAATCCAGATACTGGACAATTTGTGCTTCTGACCAAACTATGTTGCCATATAATAGAACAATATCTTCATCTTTAAACTGAGCTAAACCACTACGCCATACCTGACTGGCAGCATTATTATTTATCTTTTTGGCTAAGCTGAACAAGTGCGCTTCAGTTTGCAATTCGATTAACGTGTCAGCTAGGCTTGACAAATAATTTTGGGGCTCCATTCTGCCAGTATCTTCTATGCAGGCATAGAGAAGTGACGAAAGAGCAGGGTGTCGTCCATACAGTAATTGAAAGGGGCTCTTCCCCTTTGGGAAATGGTAGCTAATGTTATAAGCAAAGATGGCAGTGGAAGGAGGGAACTCCAATCTGAAGGTCAATCCGCTATCAGTTTACAGAGTATGTTCACTAAAGTCCCATTAACTCACTCAACCATCCCATTAGACTCAGGGTGGTATGGGGTCGTTAGAACCCTATGGATGGCCATAAGTTTTTCTGCTTCATAAGGATGTAGGAAGTGAAGTTTTTACATTATTGATAAGGAGTAACTGAGGGCAGCCATGTTGCTAGTTGATACATTCCATTATGAACTTGGCCACTGTGACCACCCCCAAATCCCATATCACCAGGGCTTCAACCTACCTGGATAAGTGGTCAATCACCAACACAATTATTTGGACCAGTTAGCTCTTGTTGGCAGGGGGCCAATCTCATCAATGGAAACTGTATATCGAGAAAAATGTGGCTTCACTAACTGGTATGAGGTCTTATTGTGGAACAGCTTTTCCACCTGGTATAAGTGGCAGCAGGAGATTGTTTCCAGCACAATGAAGCTCATGCTTTTAGAAATCATACTGAGGGCGCAACAAATTCAATGTCTTGCGCACTCCACCATGTCCAATTGCCTTATGTGTGCCTATATTAATGCTGGCCTGTGCTGAGGGTCTCAGGAAGTTACTGTAGAATCTCCATTCTGTTTGTGTAACTCCTCGCTCTGATAAAGGTATTGGCTCGCTCTCATTTAACTCCTTTTTGACTTGAGACGGCTCATCACCAAATTTTCCACTGTGCATTTTGTCGTACATCATGTCACTCATATCTGATGTGATGGCAGCAATTGGCAATCTCAACAAGCAAACAGCGTTCTGGTATTTTGCTCCCAGTAAGTGGAGGATTTCAAAGTCATAAGCCTGAAGTTTGAGGGCTTATCAGGCTATACGCCCTTCAAGTTCCTTAAGGTTCTGCAACCAGCTAACAAAACATGATCTGTTATGACTTTAAACTTCACTCCATGAAAATGCATGCTAAATTGCTTATATGCGTATATCAAGCTAAACACTTCTGCTTGGTCACGGTATATTCACATTCATGGCAATTCAGGCTTTAATTGCAGAACGCCACTGGGTGCTCCTCCCCTTCATCATTTTTTGTGATAGAACCTCCCCAGTAGCGGAAAGATATGCATCCATCTGGATGATAAAATCTTTGTCAAAATTTAGGTAGTGCAGCACAGGCGCACTGATTAGTGCTGTCCAAAGTGTTAAAAGAGTATTGGCGGCGTTCCTTCCATTCAAACGCAGCATCTTTCTTTAATAAATTTAATAGCAGACCTCTAATTTAACTGAATTAGGTATAAAGTGGCATTAGTAGCTGACCATCCCTAAAAATACTTGTATATCGCACTTAATGTTTGGTGTAGTCATCTTCTAGATAGCCTCCACCTACGCTGGTTGGGGCTTCAGCTCTGTTCCATCTACCACAAACCCAAGGTACTCCAGTTGGTTCTTAAAGAAGTGGCATTACGGGGCTTGATTTTGATGTTGGCCTCCTCAAGCCGGTGGTAGACCTCCTCCAGATGGGTAAGATGCTCACTGAATGTACATGAAAAGACATTGATATTGTTGAGGAACACAATGACGCACAATAGCTTCGGGTCACTGAGAATGTGTCCATGGCCCATTAGAACGTAGCCAGGTCATTAAACAGCCCTTGCAGCATATGGGGCAGCTGAAAAAGCCCCTTGGACGTGATAATGGCGCATTTCTCCTGTTCCGCTGCGAGCAACTCAATCTGCCAGTACCCTGATATCAAATCCATTGCCAATATGTAACGGGATCCTCCTAACCAATCCAAAAGTTAATCAATACGCATCAAGGGATACAAATCCTTCTTAGAGATACTATTGAGCTTCCAGTAGTCTATTACTACCCAGTTGGCACCATCCTTCTTTTTGACAATTAGGGTGGGTAAAGTCCACGGACTCTGACAGTGTGAGCATCCCTTGCTTCAAAATCATATCAATTTCCTTGGTTACTACTTCCCTAGCTGCACCAGATCAGTAAATTAGCCAAGACCTGATGGGGGATGATCCCCAGTGTCCAATCAATGTACCACCCCCCTGAGCGCATCCTAAATTGTGGTCGTTGATGGTGAAAATCTCCTTGTACTTTTGAAAAAAAGCTATCGCCTAGTCTTTTTGTTCCTCCAATAACCCTCTTAAATTCTCCTGTATTACCACTGTCATTATGCCAGCTTGTGGCTTGACGGGTAGACCAAATCCATCCAGTTACTTAAACTTGTGAACCTGAAGGACCTACTAGCTGAGGTCAAGTGTAAATACGCCATTATTTGATGCTGGCAGATTTGCATTAATTCGTTTTATATATTCGCTAGTAGCACCTTGATCTCCCCATGACCTGGTAGTATAGTGCCTGGAGCTACGTGAGGCTCTAGCTGTGATTGCTGATAAGGCCTAATGACCTCCCCATAGAGCCTGGCTGGTAATCCACATCTAACTCAGTGTGTACTATTACTTGGTGACTGGAGGGGATGGATATAGGCCCAGCAGCTCTGAGCGGCAGCCCTTGATATTTGTATATTTGCTGGGGAAGGGCCTGGATCTTGCTCTTTAGTCAATAATAGCAAACTGGAATCACCCTGTCACTGTATGCAAGGTTAATGCGACCAATGTGCACTAGATCCTTCAGCACTCCACTGGATGTAAAGTAAATTGGGATCCTCTGCCCCAGAATTTCAAAGGTCTCCACCATCATATCAATGACAGCCCCAAAGTGTCACATGAAAGCAGTTCCAATTAGCAGGCTATAATTATTGTTAAGTAGACTATTGTCGGTGCTACCTTGACAATTGACCTAAACTGCAACAGTAGCATTCTGTACGCTCCCTCAGAGACTGTGTTTTCTTCTCCAGAGGTTCCATACACCATTCAATGTTCTACATCAAGTTTTAACGTCAACTTTGCCACCAACTTGGTGGAAACTATGTTGACTGGGGAGCCCATATCTCTTATAACATGAACTCTGTTTTTTATTACAAAAATTTGTCACAGTATGTACACTCAAAATAATAGGAATATTTACTGTTTAATAGTGGACATTTACGGGATCTCTTTTCCCAAAAAAACCCATAATCCCCTCACCAACTTTAGGTATTTTTAGAAATAGTGTTCACCGGAAGGGTGACATTTACACCTTTCAGGGAGGGTGCATCTGCGGTCAGATCCATCTTGACTGAAAAAGCTTGGTCAAACATTTGAAAAGCATATGGCTTCATTTGCACCTGAGGTCCTTTATCCGCCATGTCCTTGGCTTGCGCCAGTGTCAGTACATTCACTCCTACAACCATTTGTTGGTTAAAACCAAACATCATAGTGAGGGACTTCTGCTGGACATACTACAATTTATTCAGGTAGGACGTTTGGGGTTGGGATAGCAGAGGTAGAGAGTCCCATCTCTAATCCGCTCCATCTTTTACCTGGTAGTATTGTTCCGTTTGCACATAGTGAACTCAATGGTTACGGCAACTTCATGAAAGGTTGCCAGTGCAAATCACATTCAAAAAAATTAACCCAGTAGGGAACACATCCTTTATTCTCATAAAAGGGGATGGCCCACTAGTTTGATTGCTGATGATTGGCGTAACCAGGGCCAGGTTGATAGGATGATGGCTGACAATTGGCATAACAAGGTCCAGGTCAGTAGTTAAGCTGCTGACAATTTTCATAAACAGGGCCATAGCAGAAGTCAGACTGCTGGGGGTAGATTGGCTGAGGGCGAGGCGCATGATTTTAATAATGCCAGGTGCTAGAGATACCACCAAGATGACTGGAATTACTACAGATTGAGATTCAATATCTTAGTCTAGTGAAATTGTAAAATCCATGAAGGGTATTTCCAATTATCAAATTGACCAAAGAAGGACCCTTTGGAGTTATCAGCCTCCTATGATGAGTGAGGCTAAGTTATCCAAAGAAGCTCAGTAATCTGAGACGACCTAGCAATTTGAAATTACCAAGCATTTTAAGGGTCTAAGCCCTCACTAAGAAGGTTGATCACATCTAACAAGAGCTCTATTAGATCTGATCATCACAAGTATTTTAATAATAATGGTAATCAGCAATATTGGTCCTCTGATAGGAAAGATCTTACCTCAGGTGAACCATGGAAATCCTCGCGAAGAACCACGAAATTTTCTATATTTATTCGGGAAAGGTTGACCAGGGGACAAGCACTTCCAATATAGTGAGAACATTAATGAAATTCGACAATTAAAGACACCCCAGAGGGTTCAAAGCCCCTCTTGTTGTCTCCAGGATCACCAATATTAGGACGGTAGGGAAGGGGAGTTATGCTGGCTTATTCTTGGATGCAGCATGTTTGAAGGAAAGGATCAACTTTTAAGAACCATATGGGGAACCATGTGTTGATTGTCCTTCTGTTATGGGGGGTCATATATCCAAACAGCCATGCTTGGAAATGTTCCAATATATGGCTGTGGAAGCGATGAATGGCATCTTGGATTGTTGGCGCTGCTCCTGTGAACTTAACCAGTACCATTGTATGTATCGTCCATAGTGCTATTGCTACTATTAGCGCCCTGAGAGATGGGTGAATAGGAGAGTCCATGTTTATAGCGAACATGTTCCTTGCTAGGCTGAATGGATGTCCGTTTTCTTGGCGAAAAAGGCGCATGGCCTCTTTCCATACAGCCACTGATGTTGGGCATTGTTCTAAACGGTGGGCTAGGCTTCCATACTGACCACATATTGCACATGGTGTATGATTGGCATTTGACCGTCCAGCTGTTTGGTATACTCTCCTCATACACCTCCATACATGTGCTCTTATCTGGGTTGGAGTAGAGGGTGATGTGTGTATCTCCATACTCTTCTTTGGGTCTCCAGGTTGTAGGGTATATTCATATGGTCCAGGTAATCTATACTGGCTATGGTATTTGGGCTTTTGCTTATTATATTGTTTGTGACTATTTGATCACTGATCTTCTGTCTGTGAGTTAGCCTTGGGCGTCCTCGGTGACTGGTTTGATCATTTATGTGAATCTGCCATGTCGCTCTTCTCATGGCTAGGAGTATTCGTTTGAAGTTTACAGGAGTGCCATGTGGTCCTGCAGCTGTAGGATGGGATGCCAGATATAGATTAAAGTGTTTGAGTGATCTGGGTTTCTTGATTGTAGTGCTCGTATGAAATTATATATTACTGTTCTGGCCCAGTGTGTACTGGAAGATCTGGGATAGTCACCTGAGCTATCCAGGATCCCAGTATATGGGTTGCTTGCTCTACGTAATTAGTAAGCCCCATACCTCCATTCTTTCTAGAGCCAAATAGGGTTTCAAGGCGTACAGGGGGGTTGTGGTTGGACCATAGCCATCCTTGTAATAGGGCGTAGATTGTGTTGAAGAAGGATGATGAGAAAGCGATTGCATGGGCCGTGAACCATATGATTGATAGAATAATAGAGTTGGCTATCGTGACCCTTCCTGTTAGACCTGTTTGGTGTCCATGTAAGGAGGCAATGCGTTTTGTTATTTTGTCTAGAAGTTGATTTTCCATCATGGAGTTGGCGTAACCTCCTGCTTCCAACCATACTCCCAAGTGACTAACAGGGCCAGCTGTTGGCTTAGTGATGAAGGGAAGTTTCAGTGAGGTAGTTGCTAATTTTCGCCTCCTATGTCTGGTCAGGAGTCTTGATGTTGTACTAGCTTGTTGGCCCTGTGTAGATGGCATCCACCGTGTCTGATATTTTCCCAGGAGTATAATTTCCGCTTTCTCAGTGTTAAGTGATTCGTTGCTTATGGCTGAATAGTCTTGTATTATCTTCTCAATTCTGCAAGCGTCTTGATTGTTGGATATGCCATTACACAATCATCAGTGAAGGCCATCATTTTGACTAGTGGTTGGCCCTTGACGTTTATTCCCTTGAGAAGTGTGTTTGTATTTTGGATTTAGGGGGTCTAGGATAAAGTTGTAGAGTAGAGGGATTAAGGGGTCTCCTTGTTTTAGTCCTCTCTGTGGGATAACTGGGTTGGTTAAGAAGCCTGCTCCCCACACAGCCATAGTTGCAGACTCTGTAAACAACATTACCCAGTTTATGAATCTATTTGGAAGCTTGAATTTTTGAAGGCAGGCCCTAAGATAGGTCCAGTTCACCCTGTCATATGCCTTTTGTTGGTCTAAAAAGACAAGTGCTCCAGAGGTTTTGGACTGGCAGACATTTGCAACAGTGTGGATGTTATCTCATATGGATTTTCTTGGGACAAATCCATATTGTTATTGGGATATCGCATCAGTTGCAATTTCTCCTAGTCGTTTAGCCATAATTTTTGTGAAATTTTTGTATTTATGTTGGTCAGGGAAATTGGGCGCCAGTTGGATAGATCTATTATGTCTCCTTTCTTGAATAAAGTGACCGTGTATGCTTCTTTGCCTCCAGGTAGGAGGCATGTTTCCATAATACACTTGTTCATTGAAGCTATAAGAATGTTAAAGATGTTAGTAAAATATTTTATATAAAATTCATAGGGAATCCCATCAGGTCCAGGGCATTTCCCTCTTGGTGCACCGCGTACTACTTCTATAATTCCTCACGTGATATTAGGTTGATTAAATTGTTATTTCAAACCGCGGTGTTGATATGTGTGTTTCTAAGGAACTTTTCTATTTTTTCTGGTTCAACCGCTCATATTTATACAAAATTGTGTAAAACCTGTGCACTTTGGTTGCAACTTCTTCAGGTTTTTCTGCTATGGATTTGTCCAGTCGATGGACCTGTGTACAAGTTATCATATTTTTCCTGGCGTGTAATCATCATAAATAGTAGCTCAAGCAAGTTTCTCTATCTCTTATGTTTTTGCCTTTATATTGGACTCCAACTCGGTGTTGGTGTTCATGGATCAGGGTGTTTAGCCAAGCAGAAACCTCTGTCCATTTGCGACCCCATCTGTGGCTGTATCCTGTTCTTGGTACATTGTTTTCTAGATGGTCATTTTAGTCAATGTGAGTTCAATTATGGCTGAAACTGCCCTTTGTCTTCTAGACGATGTTGCTTAATTTGTTGGGTTGTAATTTTTTAAAGTTTTCCCGGGTGGTTAGTGGGTCTGAGCAAAAGGGTGTTTGAAAATCCTGGGTTGAGGATATTTACTCCATCTAGGCTTGAAATTTCAAGTCAGATAAACTTTCTAGGCGTATTCTGCACCATCTGGGTGCTTGTGTACTTGGTTCTGCCAGTTTATAAGATACCAAAACAAGCCGATGGTCAGAGAATTTGATTTTTGCAGTTTTAAATTTTTGAATTTGGTGATGGAAAATTATCAGTGTGAGTATTAGGTCTATCCTCAACATAGAGACAAGTGTGCCATTGTGTACATGTGGGCGTGTCATGTTTTGTAGCAGTGGTTGCCTTTTTGGCAGTGGATCATATAGTCCCAGGGTGGCCTTTAGTACTTAAGGTTCCACTTGCCCTTGTGGTATCTCCATTGTGTATGGCCATCAGTCCATTTCTGGGTTAATCCAGCAGTTCATGTCTCCCATGACAAAAGTGTTTGCTGGTAGATTTATTTGTGTTAGGGCTGTGAGAAATTCTCTTTGGTCCTGTGCACCGTTTGGGGCATACACACTGGCGATTGTGTGCACTTTGGTGTGCCATGAGAATGTTATGGCAAGTACATAGCTGTCCAGGAACAAATCTTTATTAATAAATTTAAAGTTTTGGTTTGCGCATACTATCTCCCCACAGTGGAGCGACCAAAACAATATTGTTGGGAGGAGCATTTTTCCCATGCCTCCTCCTCTCCCTGTGAACAGTGGGTTTCCTGCACTGCCAGGATATCCTCAGGTGGGTTTTGTAGGAGACTCAACTTCTTGGCCCAGGACGTTAGGGCCTTGAGTCCCGCTATGTTCAGTGTCCCTATCTCTACTGAGACGCCCAATGCGCCTCAGGAGCGGTTAGCAGGGCCTCTCAGACCTACTCCCTTGCTCGCATTGCTCTCCACTGCACCTCTGCTGCGGAGAGCATAACCATGAGTAGGAGTTGGGGTGTATTCTTCCCCTTTCATCACCGCAGTTTTTGCTCCTCTCTTGGCTTTTCTTGGTTTCAAAATGTTATTGTGGTGCACTCGTGGATTTTTATTGGCCACATTATTTTCTTGTGCATTCCATTGTTGATTTTCATTCCCAATTGGGTTAAATTCCACATTTTCTGGAGGTGCACTGAACCCCAATTTTGCTGCATTCTAGCTGAATCAGGTTCCACCAAATTTGAACTGGTTAGATTGGGTGTATGGTTTTCCGCAGGATCTAATTAATTCATAGACTCAAATTCCTCCATGTCTTCCTGGATTTGCTCTGGCAATATGGTTGATTCCGCTGAGGCCTTTGCCTTGGCCGTGGCCAGCTTGCGAGCTCATTTGGCTATTTTTCATTCTTTTGGGGAAATAGGGTCAATTATTTTGTATTGTCCGTGTTCTCCCCAGTTGAAGGCTTGTGTAGTATCTATGATTTTGGTGTACTCTGAGTCATCTTTGCCCATTTCCTCCTCACAGAATTCCATTTCTCTCAGGCCTTCTTTGATAGGGCAGGCATGAATCTTGTGTCCAAAGGCCTGGCAGTGGTTGCAGATGGGGGGTGCACTTTCCACTGTTGCACGGAACAGCTGAGATTTTTTCCCATTGATTGTGAAGGATGTGATGTGGGGGATTTATTAATATCCTCTAAAACATACTGTTTGGTGAAATTATTGCTATTGCCTTCCCCATGCTAAGGTTTGGCATCAGTTGGAATCATTGCATTTTGAATTGTTTAATTTCTCTGTAGGCGGGAATTTTTCTCATCAGTCAAATCCCTCCCACTACCCCCAGACTCCTTCATAGTTGGCAACATGAACTGTTGGCTAAACACACCAATGGACCGGTGGCCTTCCTCACCCCACGCCCCCCAGGGTCACATAGAACTACGCGTTCTAAAGGCCACCCTTGGGTTAATGGATGCGCTGCCGTGGCATGCCCCACTGCTCGAAAATATGACTTGGCCCCATGTCCACAATGGCCAATTAAGGTCCATGACCTGCATCGACATTATTATAACGCTGGCGAAATTCCAACCCCACATCTCCCACTTCAAGACAACAAAATTGGAATTCTCCGACCATTGACTGGTCTCGCTAACCTACCACCTACCTGTCACAGCTGCTAAGGCCCCACATTGGTACAAAATCCGCCCCCCCAAGCTCGGGTCGCCAGGATTTTCCAAGTGGGTAGAAGAGGCAACTATGGCAAAAAAGTATGTTGCACCGTTTTGCGCAGACCCCAAATCCACATGGGCAACTTTCAAAAATGACACCATCCGCCACTCTCGCCATCTCTCCTCCAGACGCTCACAAGCCACATCAGCGGTTATCTCGCGCACTCTGGCAGAATTGGCACACTTGGAGTCCAACATCCCAGTTACAGGATACAGCTCTGCATGGGGACGGAAGTGGGCGGAGGCAGCTGCCCACCTCAACGCACACAAAAGACAACACAAACATCAGGTTTGTGTTCAGTACAGGGCCACATGCATCACAAAAAGCGATAAGTGCACTGCACATTTCTTTTAAAAATTTTTCACCACTCCAGAGCGTGGCCTGCACATAGGTGCAAATATTGGATAATTCCATTGTGGACACACCAGCCAAAGTGGCAATTGAAATGCAACAGTATTACTCCGAGTTATACCGCTCTGACCCAATTCAGCCAGCTGAAGTGGTGGAATTTCTCGACTGAGACCCCATCTGCACCATTATCTGATACCCAGAAACAATGAATTTGATTACTCCAAACGAATTATGGACAGCCATTCGCGGTGCACCAAACCGAAAATGCCCAGGCCCAGATGGCATTCCATATGAGTTCTACAAAATATTTCAAATATATATCCCCATTGCTGCTCGCCTCACTTAACCAAAGCCTGATGGAAACGCGCCTCCTACCAGGAGGACATGAGGCCTTCACTGTCACACTCTTTAAGAAAGGGGATAAGCTAGACTTAGCCAACTGGCGCCCCATTTCTCTAACAAACACAGACACCAAAATTTTAACAAAAATCATGGCTAACCGTTTAATGACTGTAGCATCTGCCACCATCTCCCCAGAACAACTCGGTATCATCCCCAGAAGGTCGATTTGGGATAACGTGCACTCTGTGGCTAATGTATGTCAGTCCACAGCCTCTGGGGCACTTCTATTCTTGGACCAACAAAAGGCCTATGATAGAGTAAACTGGGAATATCTCAGGGCCTGCCTCCATCAATTATGCTTACCCCCTCGCTTCATCAACTGGTTAATACTGCTCACAGAATCTGCAACAATGGCAGTGCGTGGCCCTGGCTTCCTAACGGAAGTAGTCTGCCCTCAAAGAGGCTTGTGACAAGGGGACCCCCTCAGCCCACTCTTATACAACTTCAGCCTTGACCCACTACTGCGAAATGTGAATGCCCGACTCACTGGGGTCCACGTGCCAGGCCAAGCCCCAGTCAAGATAATGGCGTTCACAGATGATTGTGTGGTGGGGGTGTCTAATAATCAAGATGCACGCACGCTTGATTCTCTCATCCAGGAGTATTCCTGGGTAAGCAACGCGGCACTGAATTCTTCCAAAACTAAAATCATCCTCCTTGGTCGGTTTAAGAACTGCTGGACCCCAGAAATTAGTTCCCAACCCGGCCCATCTGCTCGCCCACGTCATCGCCCTACTAATTCAAAACACACCGCCCCAATGGTACTCCCCTTCGTGCCACGTCCTACTATAGGACCAGTACGCCATCTGGGCGTGTGGATGGAGGCAGGCGGATACGCGTCAGCAGTAATGGAGTGCCATATTCTGGATAACGTGAAGAAGCGAATTGCCTCTCTAAGAGCCCACCCTACTTCCCTTACTGGCAGGATTGTTTTAGCCAACTCCATGCTCCTCTCCAAAGTCTGGTTTGGAGCCTACGCCATCCCCTTCTCCCCAAGCTTCTTCAAATTCTTGTACGCCTTGCTGCAAGGATGGCTTTGGTCAGGACGCTTTCCACCAGTGTGGCTAGAGGTCATGTTTGGCCCCAACATCATGGTGGCATGGGCCTGCTTGACTTCAAAGCCCATGCCGCCAAGATCCTGGGTACCTGGATTGTGGCCGTCACCACCCCTACACTCCCCTCCCAACACTGGTCCCGCGCATCCCGCTCCAACTTCTCCCGCGCCTTGGGCCTCAACAACCCATAGAACCCCCACTCCCTGATGAAATACCTCGCTTCACATACATCAGCCACAGGTCCTCACGGGACTAAAACCCACTACAAACGAATCCTCCTCTCCATGTGGAGCGCTGAGTGGAGAATTCATATTAGCGGACATACAACCCAAAGAGGCCGCCCCTCTCCTCAGTTTACACAAGAGGTACAGGGGCTACCCATCCACGATGGCGTGATCCCCATTCGACCCCATGTCCTATCCAGGGTGGACTACCTGGACATGATGGACATCCCTTACTCCATTGAGACCCAAAAAAATATCTGGAAATATGTACACCATCCTCTGTTGCAACCTCAAGTCCGCTCCCATGTGTGGCGCTGCCTGAGGTGGTTGTATCGTACAGCTGAGCGCTCTAACGCTTTACACTCATCCTCTGTCGTGTGTGGCCAGTATGAAACGCTGTTTTACCGCCTGGAGAAGTGCCCTACCTCTAAAGTGATATGGCGCGTAGTTCAACTAATTCTGGGCCAGGATCAAACGCATCCCTTCAGTCTGTCAAGAGATATGTTACTTTATCAATGACCCCCCTCTTCCACCCTCCCTCCATGCTCTGATGGTCGCAATCGCCATGTGGACTATCCACACTATTGTCTTGGATGCCATCTCAGGCTCCACCCCCACCCTCCCAGAAGTGGTCCACAGATTCCGGTCCCATTTGGTGGACCACTTTCAAGCGTGGATATTTGGGTACCTCCCACCGCGTCGCCATCAGCTGGTCTCCTCCTGGTTCCCAGTCTGGTTCATCAAATCAGACCCCTTCCTCCACACGTACTCAATTGTGGCTATGGCCCCTTCACACGTTTCCTCCCCCTCCCCATGAGTGGCGTTCCCGCTGGCAACAAGAGATAGCATCTCTTCTCTGGGGTGCCTCCCCTGGTACTAAGTTATGTCTCTTCTGAGTCATATTCAGTAGTGTCCATCCCATGGTCGGCCTTCCCCACAATAAATTTAAAATTTCTCTGTAGGCTTCTAAGCCTTCTTGTTGATGTCTTTTGATTACTGTGCGCGCCAGTGTAGTTGGAAAATAGTCAAAAATGATGAAAATGTCTTTGGATTCTGTCCAACAAGTGCATTTGGTTGGGACCAATTTGCTGTCCATTGGGAAGGTCGAGTACCACTCTGACCTTTGCTGCTTCATTCACATCTTCCATAGTTTTGAACCCAAGGTCTACCCAACCTCTGTGCATAGTGTGGGTTGTTAGGTACACCGCATGCGGGAAAATTTTTTGTTGGGCTTCACCAAACTTTTCCCACATTGTTGGTGTTTCTACGCCCAGGAAAACTCATATTCCATGTTCCACCAATGACAGTGGTTGTGATTAGGATACTTCCAAATAGCTGCAATATTTTACTAAGAAATTGACAAAGCTCATGGGATGCGCAACCTCAGGTTTTTTTATTTTTGCTTAGCTTTTTGTTTGTACCTGTGCGCTTGGTACCTTTGGGCAGTGCAGGTCCATGTCCGCTGCCCTTTACCACGTTCACCCAGCTCTTTACCTTATTGTTAATACTTAACTCTCCTGGTGTTGATTATCAAATTATGCTGTTTGAATCAATTTAATATTACTAAAAATGATAGTAATCAGAAAGAAAAGTACACAGGTTTCAAACTTGCAATATTTATTTAATTATATATTAAATAATAATTAGAGATAGAATTTGATTTGTAAGGAGCCTTGAGCGCGCGGTCTTCAACTATATAAGGAGTGGCCAAAGTTGTATAAGATTACTTTTAGTGCTTTCATCTCAATGTCATAGATTTATATATACATGACATGGAAAATCCATAACCCCGCAAGTGCAATCTTTTCTACCTCAATCTAATGATTGTTAGGCTACTGGTCTAGGATTTTATCTGCTCCAACCTATCTATTTCAAACTTTTTTGCTCAAACTCTATAATGAGCAAATTTTAGCAAAAGTAATTTGTCCACCGCTGTCTGGCCACATCTGTTTACCATTTGATGTCCTTAGATCCGCCACCTGCTGCCCCAGTGTGGGGCAGCAGTGCTCCACCACCTAGCATTTTCCGCCCTGCAAGGTAACATATTCAAATGGGCTCAAATATCCTGCCAATCTCTTCTGGCTTACTTACCCTCATGGGACTTTGCGCTCTACCTTGTGCACATTCACTATCTCGCCCCCATCCTCTCACTCTTCCTCAGTCCAATGTATGATTTTGCCTCCATGTTGACTATGGGCATTTATTCCCATATGCTGACAAAGAAATTGTCAAGCTAACCACCGCTGCCTTTGCATCAGCTGAGCTTTTGATTTATGCCCTTTTAAGGGCTATTTTGACATAGGCTTCCAGATGGAGGAGGACGCTGCAGCGGCAGCGTTGACTCCTTTGATTCATAAAAATTACCCCAATACCTACTACCCATACTTGACTCCCTTCTGACACCGCATGAGTGGTGCCAATTGAAAAACTTCCCTTCTCACCTCCCACCTCAAAACACTCTATGAGCAGTTGATGTCAGGGCTTATGGCTTATGGCTCTTAACCCTTCCTCATCTTCGCCATTCCTTCTGGTGCAGAGCGCCTTGCTGCCCTTTGTGCCACTGCCACTCATAACCCCACACCACTCCGCCATTTCCCAACAAATCCCCCCACGTTCTCACATTGCAGCAGCACCAGAGCATTTCTTTTGGACTCATATCAACAATGGTTGACAGATTTGTCCCCTCTGTTTTGGATTTGACTATTCTAAAAAGTCCTTCCCCATGCCGCTTCATCTGGTACTATCTCTGAAATCTTGCCAGCGGCATCTGAATGGGCTGTTTTGTTGTCCCCCTCCACTTAACACTCTCGCTTGCTGGGCCAGAGTGGGAAATCTGCACCCATCACAACCCTTTAGCCAAGTTCACTTACCTGACTCACCCCAATTAATTGGAATCAGGCTTGGACCACTGTTCACCTCCAAGCAGCTTCCCATTTGACTATTACCACCAGCCCTAATCTTGCCTCCATTATTCTTATGAATCAAAATCCTTGGGCCCTATTGGATGAGGTTGATGAATCAGGTGCAATAGTCAAAAAGACAGCTGACAAATCAGGTGAGGAAACCCAGAGGGGTACGGCTGGGATGAGTTTCTTCGTTGGATTTTGACAGACCTATCCCACCTAGACGCTATGCGCAAACCCCAATGCTATCCCCTTCCAGAGTGACCATCAGCTTGCCTTAGTGGTGGCGGCCTCCCCTATTGTCACCAACTCTGTCTTGCAGTTGCAAAGTCTCTTGAAGAATTCAACAATGGCCTGACTGTAATTACCATACCCTGATTTCCCAAAAACGTGTGGGATGAAATTACAAAACTGGGAGATGCCACGACAAAATCTTTCATGCATGTTGCTACACATTCAAATTTTGACCCAAAACCAATATCTTCAGGCAAAATATTGCCAGTTTTTCCCTACTTCCCAATTTCTGCCTTCAGGCTGAACATCAACTGGCTGAATTTTTCAAAGCTATTGACAATACTGATATTGCATATCTTAATCCTTTTGTACTACACCTTGACCCCCACCATGCTGACGCCCTGACGTCCTGGCTCTCAGCCTCAATCCGCTTCTACAAAGCTGCTCCCCCTGCTGTGGTTGATGCAAATGTGGATGCGCCACCCATTCCTTCCTCCCCCTCTGCCATGGTGAGTTAGTGGTACTCTGCTCCCTGCCTGGTAGGTGGTTTTATTTTTTTCTGGTTATTCCATTTTTTGTTACAGTTTTTTGTTTTCACTTTGAAATTAGTACTGTTTAACATCTGGTTGGCGTGCCCCAAATAAAACTTAAATCCAATCTATCTATTTCTTTAACCTCTGTTTTGTACCCCATGCTGCCATAAGATATCTGGTATAGGTATTTTATCTTTTATTGGCCATACGCAGAACATTAAAAGCGTTCAAGTTGATTGTAACTATAATAAAAATGCCATGCCTTAATGATTCGCTCCATTAGCCTAATTTAGATATTATTTCACTAGTCTACCACTTTTGATTGCTGCTTAGTATACATAAAATGTACCAATAGGAACGCTAGCTTTAAGGGTATATCTTGGCTGAATTCTAAGGGTAATGTGATCTTTTTCCTACGTTGTGGGAGATAAACCTAGCACAAATAGCAATAATGATAGAAAGCTATTGAGTCTTTGTCAGTACCCAATACTAAATTATGCTCTTGGGTACTTTATAGTGACTATACCTTCTCAGCATTTCTGCCAATGGTCCAAGCTGACAAGGAGTAGTTGGATGCTTTCCTCAGGACCTAAAGTAATACAATTGGCTTAACCAGATTGAGTCTGGTTTGGAGCCCCAAGAAACCTAAAAAACTTAGATAGATAAAGTCATAAGAGGTTAAGTTTATTATGTAAACAATAGTAATATATTTAGTACTAGAGGAAATCTGGATTTTGATGAGTGAGGAGCGATTACCATGCATAAAAGTGGAAGTAGAGTTAGGAATTTAGGAGGTGATGGCACAGTCCAGGTTCAGAGTTGTGGCAGATCATGATTCATTATTGAAGGCTTGACTGAGCTTATTAATGGTAATACAGTTAAGTGGTTTCCATTATCTGCCATAAGAAGTCAACAGACAGTAAGGTATAATATGTAGCATAAGATTGTAATTGAGGCAATAGGAGTTTGAAACAGTGAATACAGCCTCATACTTCAATCAGGGTAAAATAAGTTTTTTGGGGCATTCTTCTCTTTTTCATCAGCCAGTGGAGTAATAATAGGGCGATTTACCAGGATTTGTTCAGTTGCAAATTTAAGTTATTCAGGGAAATTGCATAGTTTTTTAAATCCTGAAATTATTAATAATTTTGGGCCATAAGTCCAATAAAGTATAGAATAATAACTATAAACCAATATTAATAGAAATAGATAATTTTAAATTGAAGAAAGTAATAGATAAATTGTAACTCTAAAGTCAAGTCTTCGCCTAAACTAGGGAAAATCCTGACAGAACCCCCTCCAAGCCTTAACTGGGGTGCAAATGATCTTTGCCATGGTGAATATGAAGCCTTCACTAACATGTGCCTTGGTAACCTGGTTCTTGAGTTGAGGTAGGTCTGTTTTATGCTGGTGGGATTCAGTTCAGCATAGACTGACGAGGCCTAACAAGAGAAAGTGAGCCAAAAGGGTTCTAGATCATTAGACAAATTAATTTGCAGGGCACTGCTGGTTAGGCGGAGAGGATAGATTATAATAGTTAGTTTGGTTAAGAAGTTAAAAATTTATTTATACAATCTAGGGGATGGGCTCAGCAGGACAAAATAACGCGGTAAGGACAAAACAAAGTCTGACTTAAATGTGGCAGATCCTCTGGTTTAATTTAAGCGTGGGATAGATAAGCTGACAGGAATAAAGAGGCCGCAGGTGTGGATATCTCAGTACGCCACCCTTTAATCTCACTACAGATGAAAGCAAAAAGGTGATAATGGCAGGGAGCAGTGAAATGATTGTTGAGTTGAAATTTTAGGTCAGTTGGTAATAAAAACTTATTTAACCCAGTCTTGGGTCAGCTGGCCCATGAATTTTATCAAAATCTTTTTAAAGATAAAATTAAACCTAAGGATATTAGTGAAATAAGAAGTAAATAAATACTATTATGAATTTTCTGTTTTTGTTTTTATTGTTTGTATTTTTGTTGAGTTTTTGTTTTCTAATAAAACAGTTTAAATTTAATAAAAATAAAACATTATATAGTTGTCAAGAAATTAGATTGGCAGGCATATGTAAAATGGTTGTTGATGCATTTTAGTGGTAAGTTCAGGTGGACCAAAAGAATATCATAGGGCCTCATCAAGATCATTTTACCGTTGACTAATCATTTTGTTGGCAACAACAGGTTAGATAAATATAATATATCTGAGCAAAGGCATTTTTTCAGCATGGCAATGGAAATTGTCAAAGTGCAGAGACGTTCAGCTCATCTTATCAATTCTGCATAGGTTTTGGCAAGTATGTTTATAATTAAATTAGAAATATATTTAACATCATCAGGATAGTGACAACTTGTAATAATAAATTAAAAAGCATCCCACTTTGATATAGGAATATAAATTTGTTTTGAATTTTTTTTTGTGGGGAAGGCCGACCATGGGATGGACACTTCTGAAATTGACTTGACCGAGACAACACTTAGTAACAGGGAAGGCACCCCAGAGATGTGATGCTATCTCTTGATGCCAGTGAGAACGCCACTTATGGGGAAGGGGAGGGAACGCGTGAAGGGGCAATAGCCACAATTGAACATGTGTGGAGGAAGAGGTCTGATTTGATGAACCAAACTGGGAACCAGGAGGATACCAGCTGTTGGTGGCGTGGAGGGAGGTATCCAAACATCCACACTTGAAAGTGGTCCACCAAATGAGACCGGAATCTGTGGACAGCTTCTGGGGGGTGGGGGTGGAGCCTGCGATGGCATCCAAGACAATCGTGTGGATAGTCCACATGGCGATTGCGACCATCAGAGCATGGAGGAAGGGTGGAAGGGGGATACCATGGATATTGCAAACATATCTCTTGACAGACTGAAGGGATGTGTTTGATCCTGGCTAAGTAGACATTGAACTTCACGCCATATCACTTTAGAGGTAGGACACTTCTCCAGGCGGTGGAACAGCATTCCATACTGGCCACACACGATGCAGGATGAGTGTAAAGCGTTAGAGCGCTCAGCCGTATAGTACACTCGCCTCAGGCAGCGCCACACTTGGGAGCGGACTTGAGGCTGCAACAGAGGATGGTGTGCGTATTTCCAGATAGTCTTTTGGGTCTCAATGGAGTAAGGGATGTCCATCATGTCCAGGTAGTCCACCCTGGATAGGACATGGGGCCGTATGGGGATCACACCATCATGGATGGGTAGCCCCTGTACCTCTTGTGTGAACTGAGGAGAGGGGCGGCCTCTTTGGGTTGTATGTCCTGTAATACGAATTCTCCACTCAGCGCTCCGCATGGAGAGTAGAATTCAATTGTAGTGGGTTTTAGTACCGTGAGGACCTGTGGCCGATGGGTGTGAAGCCAGGTATTTCATCAGGGAGTGGGGGTTTGATGGATTGTTGAGGCCCAAGACGCGGGAGAAGTTGGAGCAGGCTGCGCGGGGCCAGTGTAGGGAGGGGAGTTTAAGGGCGATGATGGCTGCAATCCAGGTACCCAAAATCTTGGCCGCATGGGCTCTGAAGTCAAGCAGGCCCATGCCACCATGCTGATGAGGACCAAACATGACTTCTAACCATACTGGTGGAGGGCGGCCTCACCATAGCCATCCTTGCAGCAGGGCATGCAATAATTTGAAGAAGCTTGGGGAGAAGGGGATGGCGTGGGCTCCAAACCAGACTTTGGAGAGGAGCATAGAGTTGGCCAAAACGACCCTGCCAGTAAGGGAAGTAGAGTGGGCTCTGAGGGAGGCGATGCGCTTCATCACGTTGTCTATAATATGACTCTCCATTACTGCTAATGCATATCCGCCTGCCTCCACCCACACGCCCAGATGGCGGATTGGCCCTATGGTAGGGCGTGGCACGAAGGGGAGCACTAGTGGGGTGGTGTGGGGTGAGCATGGAGGGCGAGCATGTGTGTGAGCAGATGGGCCATACTGGGCACTGGTCGCTGGGGCCCAGCATGCTTGATACCGACCAAGGAGGATGATTTCAGTTTTGGAAGCGTTCAGTGCAGAATTACTTGCCTGGGAATATTCCTGGATGAGAGCTTCAAGAACGCGTGCATCTTTATTATTGGACACCCCAACCACACAGTCATCTGTGAACGCCATCATCTTGACTGGGGCTTGGCCTGGTACATGGACCCCAGTGAGTTGGGCATTCACGTTTCAAAGTAGTGGGTCAAGGCTGAAGTTGTATAAGAGGTGGCTAAGGGGGTCCCCTAGTCGTAGGCCCCTTTGAGGGTGGACTACTTCCGTTAGGAAGCCAGGGCCAGGTACTGCCATTGTTGCAGATTCCATGAGCAGCATCACCCAGTTGATGAAGCGAGGGGGTAAGCGGAGTTGATGGAGGCAGGCCCTGAGGTATTCCCAGTTTAACTTTATCATAGGCCTTCTGTTGGTCCAAAAATAGAAGTGCCCCAGAGGCTGTGGATTGACATACATTAGCCACAGAGTGCACGTTATCCCAAATCGACCTTCTGGTTATGAAACCGAATTGTTCTGGGGAGATGGTGGCAGAGGCTACAATCCCTAGATGCTTAGCTATGATTTTTGTTAATATTTTGTATCCGTGTTAGTTAAAGAAATGGGGCGCCAGTTAACTAAGTCTAGCTTGTCCCCTTTCTTGAAGAGTGTGATGGTGAAGGCCTCTTGTCCTCCTGGTAGGAGGCGCGTTTCCAGAAGGCTCTGGTTAAGTGAGGCCAACAGTAGTGGGGATATATATTTGAAGTGCTTTTTATAGAATTCATATGGAATGCCATCTGAGCCTGGGCATTTCCGGTTTGGTGCACTGTGGATGTCTGTCCATAATTCAGTCGGAGTAATCAAATTCATTATTTCTGGGTATCAGGAAATGGTGCGGATGTGGGTTTGGTCAAGAAATTCCGCCACTTCAGCTGGCTGAATTGGATCAGATCGGTATATCTTGGAGTAATACTTTTGTGTTTTGAATGCCACTTTGGCTAGCGTATCTGCGATTGAATCATCTGATCTTCGCACCTGTGTGCAGGCCACACTCTGGCTTGGTGCGAAAAAATTTTAAAAAAATATGCGGTGCACTTGTCACCCTCTGTAATGCATTTGGCCCTGTACTGAATACAAACCTGATGTTTGTGTTGCCTTTTGAGCACGTTGAGGTGGGCAGCTGCCTCTGCCCACTTCCAGCCCCATGCAGGGCTGTATCCTGTGGCTGGGATGTTGGACTTCAGGTGTGCCAACTCTGCCAGAGCGCGCAAAATGACAGCTGATGTGGCTCATGAGCATCTGGAGGAGAGGTGGCGAGATTGGCGGATGGTATCTTCTTTGAAAGTTGCCCATGTGGAAATAGGGTCCGCACAAAATGGTGCAACAAACTCTTTTGCTAAAGTTGCTGATTCCACCCACATGGAAAATTCTGGTGACATGAGCTTGGTGGGGCGAATTTGCACCAATGTGGGGCCTTAGCAGCTGTGACAGGTAGGTGGTAGGTTATCAAGACCAGTTGATGGTCGGAGAATTCCCTTTTTGTTGTTTTTAACTGGTATATGTGGGGTTGGATTTTCGCTAGCATAAGGATAAGGTCAATGTGGGACATGGACCTTAATTGGCCATTGTGGATGTGGGGGCGCGTCATGTTCTCAAGCAGCGGGGCTTGCTGCATAGTGCATCCATTAACCCAAGGGTGGCCTTTAGAACGCGAAGTTTAACATGGCCCTGGGGGGCGTTGGAGGAGAAAGGCCACCGGTCCATTATATTTTTAGCCAACAGTTCATGTCGCTGTCTACAAAAGGTTTTGATGGTAGTGGGAGGGATTTGACTGATGAGAAAAATTCCTGACGCTCTCATGCACCATTTGGGGCATAGATTTTGATTATTGCATGTACCACATTGGCCCACAAAAAAGTGACAACGAGGACTTGCCCATTGAGGAAGGTTTCCAACAATAAAAATTTGAAAAAATCATTTTTCTGAATTAACACCCCACAGTGCTTCGACCAAAAGGATAGGGATAGGAGCATTGTTTTCAAGCCTCCTCAGAACCTCGCGGACAGTGGGACTCCTGGATGGCCAGGATATCCACGGGTAAATTTTGTTGTAAAAAACTCAGTTTCCTATCCTAGGATGGCGAGGCCTTGAGTCTGAGGATATTCTATGTCCTTAAAGTGAAGGTTTCCCCCATCGCACCTTAGGTGTGAGGGGGTGGGCACCTGGGCCCACTAGCCTCCTCTAGATCCCCATGGGCCTTCATGGCAGTGCGGGTGTTTGCAGCAACGCTATTGGTATTTTTTTAATTTTTGCAGAAAGTTTTGCATTGGATTTTGCCTTCACTTTTTGTTTCCCTGACATCAGACAAATTTTTTGCGGTGTGGATGAGTTTGGTGCACCATCGAGTGGGGCAAAAAAAAATTTTAAGGTAGGTTGAAGGCCAAGTCAAATTTTGACCAGAGCTTGGTTGCAAAGATTGGGAGAATTTGAGTTGCCCATCAGATCCTTAGATCTGGTGGCCCAAATGGTATAGGCTTCCAAATCTGATTGGTTGATAGATTTCCAATTTGCTTCCATTGCGAAGGTTTTGATGTCCTCCTGGCGTTGGGAGTGTGGGATAGCGGTGGTGACTTTGGCCACTTCCTTGGCCGTGGCCCTGCGGGCCTGCTTAGCCTTCTTCCACTCTTGCGGGGAAATAGGCTTTACCAGTAGGTAGCAGCCTTGTGCTCCCCATGGGAAAGCCTCTTTGGTGCTTATGGTTGGTTCATATTGCACCTCTCTGCTGGCCATGGCCGCTGAGGGGTGCTCTTGGAATGTGACGCCCTCCTTGGTGGGGCATGCATGTGCCTTATGGCCAAACGCGTCACAGTGGGTGCAGATGGGGGCGCGCTGTCCACAGTTACCCGGAAAGGGTGGGTGGTATGCCCTTCAATACTAATAAAAGTGGAGTGCGGGATCTGGGTTAGGTCCTTTGCAATCTCCTCAGTTGGGGTCAGAACTGCGATGGCTTTGCCGGTGCACAGGTGTGGCATCAGTGTAAAGCGTTGCATTTTGAAAGATTGTATTTTGCTGTAGATGGCAAGACCATCTTTCAGGTGTTGCTCCAAAAAGTCACGTTTTACCATAGTAGGCAAGAAGTCGAATGTGAGGAAAATTTGGTTGGATTTTGTCCATCTGGTGCGTTTGGTTTCAATGACCCGTTGCCCTTTGATGAGGTCAATCACTACGTGCACCACAGCAGCCTCGTCTGCTGCCTCCTTGTTTTCGAAATCTAGGTCCAGCTAACCGCATGACATGGAATAAGGTGTGACATACACTGCAGTTGGGAAAAAAGTGTGCATATCCCCACAAAATTTTCCCAAAAAACTGTTTGTTGGATATCCAGAAACACGCGGACTCCATATTTCACTGACAAAAGTGGCTAGGAGTGTGGCGTATTGATGTACTGGTTGCATCATGCTTGCCAAGTGAGGATTTCTGGGGAAATAGTGATCGCCAGTTTTTTGAAATTTTTTTCTATTCCGCTGGTTTCTCTGGGGCGTTTTTGAACGTTTGAGGCCGTGGGCCTCCCACCTGCTCTTACCTTACTTGCCCAGCTGCTCCCTGACATGGGCGCAGACTAATCTCCTCTATGAGATTTATCAAACTAGATTCAAACTAGAATTGAATTGGTTGCTAAAGTGATTGCAACGAGAGAGAAAAGTTCCAGGAATATAAATTTGTTGCAGAGATAATTCTTCTCAACTTATTAACAAGTAATGGTCCGGTATTTGGAGATGCCTGGCTAGAAAACAGAAAGTTGAAGCTTAACCGCCCTTATAAATTCAGAGGTTCACTTGATAAAATTGAGTGGGGACTTGGCCTTGTTGTTGGGTTCAGAGGTCCCTCTTCTCCAAATAAAACAGAAAATTACCTAATAAAAGGAGGTTCAGCAGTTTCAAGAGGGTGTTATCCTTAGGTGATTGATGATTTCACAGTGGCATCTCAGAGTGCCCCCTGTAGTATGCACCACTCTTTCATTTCTCCCAATGGGCTGTTTAGATTTTAGCCATATTGATTCCTCCCATGATATCCAAAATTAGGGCTTTGTTTATTCAGGGTTTTGCCAATTCATCACCTAGTTTTGATAGATATTAAAATTAATAAGATTACCAATTTGTGCTCCCCATTCAGTTGAATTGAGCTGTGTTGAAGTTTCAAGGAAGATCCCTGATATCAATTAATGTTATTTTGATCACCAGCAATCTATATTGATGATGATCGACATATCATCAACTAATGGTTAGCAACTTGACACCAGTGACTGGGGCTTAGAATGATAAAATTGATTATTATGAATTAATAAAAGCAGATTGAGAGTTGAATGTTGACATGTTCAGTATCGCTGGTGACTGAATGTTATGGATAAACAATTGTATACTATTTGGGATTATCCAGTGACTTAAGCTGAGGATGGTCATATTTCTTTTTAGTACTTGTGGTGCCTAACCCAAAAGGGGGAGCCGCCACGCATCGAGGATGGTTATATTTCCAGCTTTGATGCTGAATTATTGATAATTGAGAAAGAAATGACCATTACACTGCCTAGGGTTCTTAAATAATGGCAGCTAAGGCAGAGGATATCTAATAAATTTATAACAGTAAATTATATATGTCTAACTGGCAACTGATGCTGAGAATGAATTAACTGATATCTGGTGTTCAATTGAAATAAATTTCAGGGGATGGTTTCCAGCAAAGGTTTCTGATGATAGGATTGGGTTGCCAGCACCATATGCTGATGATTGTTGATAGGCGGGTAGCAGCTTGCCATAAAAATGCATAAGTATATATACCTTTATTCACTCATAATAAAAATCTTTCTATCGCCTATTTTTTATTATTGGAACATATTTTCATGTCTGTAAGGGTGGGCTGAAGATCCCCAAGGTTAGGTGCTGGGTGAGTGCACCTAATGGTGTTGGCGCTACTAACCCTAATACCTAGACCATAAGGAAGCCCTATTGGAACTTGGTCAACCAGCCACCAACCATGAAAGACTAAAGGGAATTAACCCTGAAGGGGATGATAAAACAGAGCTGAGACTACCCAGGTGGGTGTAGGGCTTGATGTGTGCCTCCCAAAGGGCTAAGTGCGTTAAGGTAAAGTTGTTGGTCTGCTGGGTTGGTGTATTACCCTGAAGACTTTTAGGTAAAGGTAGCCTATGAAGGCAAAACAGCAAGGGTCAGCAGTTTCCATACTGTTGGCCTGGCATACTAATGGAGTTCTATTATAGCAGATGTAAAGTTCACAACATAGGCTAAGCTGACAAGGAGTATTTGGATGCTTTCCTCAGGGTTTAAAGTAAAAAAATGGGTATATCAGATTAAGACTGGTTCAGAGGCCCAAGGGAACATTATTCATTAAATAAATAAATTCATAAGAGGTTAAAGTTTTTATTACGTAATAGTACTATTTAAAGTACTAGAGGGGTATCAGGATTATGATGATTGATGGGCGATTACCACGTATAAGAGTGGAAGTAGATTCAGAAAATTAGGAGTGATGTCATGGTTCAGTTTTAGAGTTGTAGTAGACCTGGACTATCATTTAAGGTTGTACTGAGATCAATAATGGTAACACAGTTAAGTAATTTCCATTTCTGTCATAAAAAGATAATGTACAGTAAGGTATAATGGGTAGTAAAATTTTAAATGGGCGATAGGAGAGCTGAAATAGTAAATACAACCTTATACTTAATATCAGGATAAAAATAAGTTTCTTAGGACATTTTTCCTATCATATAAGTCAGTGGAGCAATAATGGAGCAATAGATCCAAAATAAATTTGGTAGTGAATTTGTGTTATTCAAGGAAATCTCTCATTGTTTTAACTCCTGATATTAGATATGATTTTGGCCTTAAGCTAAATAAAGTATAGAATGATAAATAAAAACTGGTATTGATAGCAATAGATAAGTTGAAATCAATTAAAGTAATAGAATAATTGTAACCCTAAAGTTGAGGCTCCAATTAGACTAGGGCAAAGCCTGATATACCTCTTTCCAAAATAAATTTTTTTGTAAATTTACTAAGGTTACTATCCTCAAACAGTACATTATTATTTTTAGCATAACCTATACCTTCAAAGTCTAATGTCTAAGCACCTATTTCAAAAAGATAGTCAAGATAGTTGAAAAATTGGTTATATCTGGGTTGATACTATCTCTGGGGCCAGAATACAAAGACTGATCTTGGACTGGGACCATCTAGTACTAAAAAAAAAAGACTGATCTTGGACATGGTCATGTTTACATGTAAAAGTGGCTTAATTAACATCTTGGCACAGTTGCTTCACTTAACTAGCAAAATGGTGTTGATCCACCTAAAATTGTTGCTCAGCTTTTCATGTTTTTGGTTGGATTCTACATGTTGGATATTTAGACCTTTATTTCCTGCCCTTAGGATTGGACTAGGAGTTGTAAGGTTTTAAGTGCCTAGTAGAGGCCAGTGATGGTATAAGCTCCCCCTTCCTTGGGTAAATTGAGATTGTTGCAGCAGCTTATGAGCATAGGGGTGCTTTCAGCAAGCTGCATCTTAGTGTAATTTATAGAAGTAAGTGTGTGGAAAGTGTCTTATGTAGTGGGCACTAAAGGTTGAAATATGATTGCAATTGGTGAGATTAAACGGGTAAATAAGCACTCAAACATATATAGCTTTATTAGACAATATACCACAAAAACAAAAGGTAGAGGATAGATATTAAACTAAGCCTTTATTTAGTATTATCCTAAAATTCCGCTATAGACTTGTTGTGTAATTCCAGTGCTGAGGGATCTGGAGTGTGGGTAAACCAGCATCTTTCTGATCAAAATAATTACCAATAATAATGTTTATGATCTACACCTTTTCTCCAGTAATTGACCCTTCTAATTTATACTTTAGCCTCAAGGTCATAGCCTGTGAGTTGGCCTGCTATGTCGCTACAAAACCTTTTAGTGATTCCAATTTTAGTCTGTTGAAAGGATGTGGACAATCCTACTTTTCTCTCTCGTTGCAATCACTTTTGCAACCTATTCAATTCAAGTCTGAATCTAGTTTGATGATCTCACAGAGGAGATTAGTCTGCGCCCATGTCAGGGAGCAGTTGGGCAAGTAAGGTAATAGGCACAGGTTGTAGGCTCGCGACCTCCAATGTGTGAAAACGCCCCAGAGAAACTGGCGGAATAGAAAAAAATAAAAAACTGGCAGTCACTATTTCCCCAGAAAACCTCACTTGGCAAACACGATGCAACCAGTACATCAACACGTTACACTCCCAACCACTCTCATCGGTGGAATATGGAGTTTGAGTGTTTCTGGACATCCAACAAACAGCGTTATGGGAAAAGTTTTGTGGGGATGTGCACACTTTTTTCCTGACTGCAGTGTACGTTGCACCTCACTCCATGTCATGAGGTTGGCTGGACCTCAGTTTTGAAAACAAAAAGGCAGCAGATAAAGCTGCTGTGGTGTGCATAGTGATCAACCTCCCTGAAGGGCAACAGGTTGTCAAAACCAAACGCACCATATGGACAAAATCCAATCAAATTTTCCTCATGTTCAACTTTTTGCCCACTACAGTCAAACGTGCCATTCTGGAGCAGCACCTGAAAGATGGTCTCACCATATATGGAGAAATACAATCCTTTGAGATGAGACACTTTACACTGATGCCACACCTGTGCACGGCAAAGCCATTGCAGTTCTGACTCCAACTGAGGAGATTGCGAAGGACCTAACCCAGATCCTGCACTCCACTTATATTAATATTGAAGGGCATACCACCCACCCTTTCCGGGTAACCATAGACAGCACACCCCCCATCTGCACCCACTGTGACACATTTGGCCATAAGGCATACGCATGCCCCACCAAGGAGGGCATCACATTCCAAGAGCACCCCTCAGCAGCCATGGCCAATGGAGAGGCACACTACGAACCAACCACCAGCACCAAAGAGGCCTTCCCATGGGGAGCACAAGGCTGCTACCTACTAGTAAAGCCTATCTCCCCTCAAGAGTGGAAGAAGGCCAAACAGGCCCGCAGGGCCGTGGCCAAGGAAGCGGCCAAAATCACTTCCACTATCCCACACTCCCAACGCCAGGAGGACATCAAAACCTTCACGATGGAAGCAACTTGGGAATTCCTCAACCAATCAGATTGGGAAGCCCATACCAATTGGGCCACCCAATCTGAGGATTCGATGGGTGACTCAATCTCACCTGACCTTTGCAACCAAGCCCCGGTTGAAACCAACTTGGTTTCCAACCTACCTGAAAAATTTTTTTGACCCAAATGTTGGTGCACCAAACTCATATGCACCGCAAAAAATTGTTCAACGTTGGGGAAACAAAAAATGAAGTCAAAAGCCAACGCGAAAGTTTCTGCTAAAGTTTAACAAAACTACCAATAGCGTTGCTGCAAACACCCATGCTGCTGTGAAGGCTCATGGGGATCTAGAGGAGGCTAGTGGGCCTGGTGCCCACCCCCTCACACCTAAGGTGCGATGGGGGAAACCTTCACTTTAGTGTTGAATATCGCTGGACTCAAGGCCTCGCCATCCTGGGCTAGGAAACTGAGTTTTATACAAAAAATTAACCCATGGACATCCTGGCCATCCAGGAGTCCCACTGTCCACGAGGTTCCAAGGATGTTTGGAAAACCATGCTCCTCCCATCCCTATCCTTCTAGTCAGAGCACTGTGGGGTGCTAGTTTGGAAAATCAATTTTTAAAATTTTTATCGTCAGAATCCTTCCTCAATTGCTGAGTCATTGT